>NIVC01003416.1:0-98981 GCA_002269645.1 Macrostomum lignano | reverse complement strand
GGTGATCTCTCCAGCGTCATCGGCGTCGAACACTTGGCGCCACTTGTCGATGAAGACGTCATCGTGGCCTTGGTCTGCAGATAGCGCACGAACTCGCTGGTCTCGATTTTGCCGCGCTGCTCGGAGTCGATGTCAACCCAGGCTTCCTTGAATGCCTCCATTTTGAGCTCAAGAGCGAAGTGACAGAATCGGGTAGTGCAAAGAGCGGTGAGGTGTCTTCTTGGGCAGTGCCCGGGGGCATTTTTATCTTGATGAAGCTAAGAGCCGCTGGATCCAGCTGGATTGGCTGGGGATTGTCAATTTCTGTTCTCGTGCGAGCGCGACAGCGCATCTCTATCTCGGCCGCAACTGTTGCCGCCGATCGGGTGCCTGCATAATAAAACGCTGCTGGGTAGAGAAATGCGAGCAAAAAATCGCATGAAAGAAGCAATAGAAATAAAATATGACAAAAGATTTGGGCGAGCCTTTCGCTGCATGACTGACCTAATCTTATCCGACAAAAGCGCGGCGGAGGCTGGACAGCTGCATTATTCAACGGAGAATTCCATCTCGGGCCAGCCCCATTGCGGGGGTATTGTGTTCGGCACAATGGTAGAGGCCGCTCCTCGAGCCAAGCCGACTGGTCTGCGCGCCCGTCAGTATGGAAAAGGTGCATCTGCTCGGGTCGAGTGAGAGGGGAGAGGCGCAGATGCGGCTAGATAGTCCTAGATAAGTCTGGCCATTCTGTGTTGCAAGTTCGCAACGCGGTTGCTTTCTTTTGCCGAAGGGAGTGGCCCGAGGCAAGCCGCGCCCTGGAAACACCGCGGCTGGATGCGGGCGCCTGCTTTGGAGTAAATTTAAGATTTCTGTCCAACAATATGAAGCACGCCTTTGAATCGTTTTGCATTTAAACTGAAAAAATGTGTATTTAAAAGTAAATAGTTGAGATTGAAAGCTTAGTGACCGATCGGACTGTTGTAGAGTATGAACAAGTGGGCTTAGGTCACTTGGACGTACGGTACGGTATTACGAATTAAGATTATTTGGATCAAAGTTTTTGGAGAAATCGCTTGAGCTTAAAAATCTGCGTTCAGCCCCCATAGGCTGCTGGGTCACTGGTACGGATCAGGCTTGGATTTCTCTTGCGAGGTCAACTGTTTTATTGCTTCATCACTGATCATTTTATCAGTTAATTGACTCTATAGCGTCCCAGGCAAGCTTAAATAGCACCATAGCATTATCGCCACAGTGGATATTCCAGTGCTATTTAGTGCCTCAGGCGGGATTTAAGAACCATATTTGTTTGTATGCAGGTGAGATTTGAAGACCCCCTGTGGGCGGATCCAGAAATTAAGGGGCACAAACCCCTATTAAGACGACGGCACAAACCCCTATACATGTACATGTACAATGTACTCTGCTAAAACTAAAATGTCACTGGCAGTCAAATGACGGTATTCCTCATCTCAATATCTTGTACCGTTCTTTTCCCAGTTTCAAGTTGAAAAACGCAGCTTTTTCTCCACTCTGGTACACTGTGTCACCTCTTGGATGGTTCTGTGCTCTCGCATAGACAGAAAAATACAGACCTCGCTTCGCTCTCGGCCGCTCGCCCAGCACATAGCTACAGCCTATATGAAGCCGAACTTCATGCAAGGTCCCTCGCGAATATGCGCGCTTATTTTGCAAAGACTGCATAGTTTTTAACAATGTTGTCAACCATTTTTATCTCACCGTCAGTCATTCATGGTAGGCTATTATGGTACCCTTGTTTTGTGTAGCGCCTCTGCCTACCCCCATGCTCGCTGCCGGTTTGGGCTGTACAATTGCAAGCAAAGCAAGGCATTCGCTGATGCTTCGGATGCGTGCACTGGCGCTGCTATTATAGTAGCAATGTCGCTGCATTAGAGTCGCTTGGCAGGTGAGATGAGTCTGAATAGTAGTATGCATGGGGCATCCTAATGTACACTTGTACCTTTCTATATACATTGATGCGATCAGGGACAACTAAAACACTGCACACTGCATGTTGTCGGCCTAACTACAGCAGAAAAAGTCAGTGTTCTGTAATTTTTTAAAGTATCTGAGATGACGGTCTTGCTACCGATCTTGCATCGACAGTCGGAAGTGGTATGGCTAAATACATATGTTACATGCATGTGTGTACACATGTAGGGTCCCGTACGCAAGTAATATATCAAATGTAGACAATATCAATTTGCCGGGTGCCGGCGACACCCCGGAGAAACGCAGGAAATGAATTGCGCGACAATTCTTCGCCGGCATCGTGAACGCGCCCGCGTCGCCGCTGCCCGCCAGCTTTGCGCTCCCACTGGACACGCCGCTCCCAGCTGAGGAGGACTTCTGCACCAGCCCAGTCACCACGGAGGACGTTGTGCTGTTCGCTCGTAAAACATCAGGCGGCAAGGCACTCGGCCCCGACGAAGTTCCGGTCGAAGCGCTGCGGCTGCGCGGTGTGGCCTCCCAGGTCACAGGCGTCATGAACCGCGTGCTCGCCGGCGCCCCCGTGCCCACCGAGTGGACCGTCGTGCACATTGTTCCCATCCCGAAGAAGGCAGGGACAACGCGGAAAGAAGACCACCACGGGATCTCACTGATGTCCTGCACTGCGAAGCTCTTCAACCGGCTGCTGCTCGATCGTCTGCAGTCGGTGCTGGACCCGTACCTGCGGTACGAGCAGAACGGATTCCGGCCGCAACGCGGTACAGTGACACAGATCCTCGCACTCCGCCGTGTCATCGAGGAGGCGCGCATCCGCCAGTCTACGCTGATCATTGTCTTCGTTGACTTGCGAAAGGCGTTTGACTCGGTGTTGAGAGCCGCGCTTCCATTTGTTCTTCGAGCCTACCGGGTGCCCCAGCAGCTAATCGACGCTGTCATGGCGCTGTATTGCAACACTCGAGCTGCTGTGGTGACGGCGGACGGCCTGTCTGACCTGTTCGACACTTCATCAGGAGTTTTTCAGGGCGATACGCTGGCGCCGTTCCTCTTCGTGCTGCTGCTGGACTGGGTGCTTCGGACCGCACTCCCCTCGGCTGACGACGGCTTCCTGCTGCGCAGACGCATCGGTCGCCGCCACGGCGAAAAGCGCCTAAGCGTGCTTGCCCAAGGCGACCGAAATTGCGATAATTGGGACTTGATTGCAAGTGGCGTGCAGATCTTGCGCATGTATTGACAATTGCTTGCAAGTGAATTGCAATTTTTGTAATTGGCTTACAATTGAATTGCAATTATCGAATATTATTTTGAAAAGTTACTTTAACAAGATATTAGAATGATTTTAGCACAGTCATGATTTTTTTACAATATAATGTGCATCTAAACAACACATTTATTTATAAAGAAGGCCGAATAAGTGAGTTAAAATTTTCTAAGTAAATTTACATTAAATTTATAATTATAAAGCTTGCAATTAGCTTGCGCAAGTGACTTGCAATATTCACAATAGGCAGTAAGTGGCTTGTAATTAAGTCAATAATTGCAAGCAGATTGCAATCAGTCGCAATTCCTGCGCAATACGGGCATCTGGGGTGGCTACGCTGACGACCTCGCCCCCCTGTCCTCGTCCGTTGAAGGCGCCCAGCGCCAGATCGACAGGCTGGTCGAGGTGGCATCGAGCGTCGGTCTGGTTGTCACAACGCTGAAGACCGAGGTGCTGACTGTGCCGGCCGACATCCCAGCGGACCTGACTTGCCGCGGCGCAGACGGGTAGACGACCAGGCTCGCACGCTGCCAGCAGTTCACCTACCTCGGAGGTTTGGTGCCTCACGTGGAGGAAGATCTGCTCCGGCGGCGCAGAGGACTTGTTCGGGAGGCCTTCCGTTCGATCTGGGCCGTTGTACAGTCCGAAGCGCTGCCCGGACCGCCAGAGGGCTCGGCTGTGGCAGGCGTTGGTCGAAACCCTTACTGCTCTACAACGCTGAGACATGGACGCTAACAGCTACGCTAGAGCGGCAGCTGGACTCGGCGCACTCAGGGCTCCTCCATGCGGCCTTTCGAGCTGACGAGAGCGTCGGGACCGAGGCCCTGTACATGTACGATCGGGCCAAGCTGCAGCGCCCGTCCATCATCCTGCGCCGACGGCGACTTCAACTGGCGGGCCACGCGATCCGGGCCGAGGGCTACTGCCTCCAACCTGTTCAATACGTCCTGCTCACCTTGCAAGGGCCCGTTCAGGCGGGGTCAGACCCATCGATACATGTACGTGGACTGTCTCCTACGCGACGCCGGGGCGCCCGACACTGCCAACGGGGCGGACTTCGTCCGCTCTCAGGCTCTGCGGCGCGCCATCTGACGCACCCTGCTCTAACTGTGACCTGCACGCGGGGCTGCGTAATTTGTTGCCAACTGTGAATTGAAAGAATTTAGAAAAAATCTGGATTAGATTACTTATATGAAAGTTATATATAAGAGTCTAACACAAACGATCGTGTATACTAACGAAGCAGTCGAAAAAATTATAATGGACAACTTTGATGTACAAACTACATGTACATGTACATGTATGCATGACGTGCACTTAAGCAGGGGCGTCGCCATGGCTACTATGGTGTGGGGACAAAGCCAAGAATTCAACATGTACATGTACATGCATTGCACATGAATAATTAAATTCCTACTACATTTCTATTATCTTGTGAATCGTTTTGTCAGCGCTCATTTTGTCGCCGCAGGTACTCATTTTAGCGCCGCAGGCACTTATTTTGGCGCCGAACGTGCTACATTTTGGCGCCCTGAAGAAAAATTATTGATTACCACTACGGGTTACACAAGATGGGGTGCAAAGCATTGGCATGTCTCCCCGGCCCATAGCTTTTACTGGGGGGGGCATGTCCTTCCTGTCCCCCCCCTTGCGAAGCGCCTGCACTCAAGCGTACATACGACCGCGCATGTACCTATACAATTGAAGCCACTGCAGGTGTAAAAAGTTTCAGTACGGAATTTCCTGTTCGATTTTCTAGCCATATTCATCTAATAAAGTCTTTTCTTTATAATAAAGAAGACAACAGCATAAACATGTGGTTTTCTGGGTTTTATTATCATGATTTTTAAATACCTTACTTTCTTAGAACTACATCATTATAATAAAGTAAGCAGATTATTTCAGTCATGTTAAGCATAATAGTCCTTGACTCAAAAAATTAAATACTAATATTAATACAATATATATATTGGATTATTCCCTTAATGAAGTTCAAAACACAGCCGGCATTTAAAGTGAATTTTTTTATTTTTAAATGCTTTATATGTGTTCAATTTTCATTCATGAGCGCGTTTATAAAATTCTTTATAGCATACGAGTGTCGATTTATTATCAGTCACGAACGACAAAATGAATGCAATTTACAACCAAAATAAAATAAAAATATCTAGACATTTGCTAGGCCTAGCCTTAGACCAATTATGTGCAGTTGCCATTAAATTCATAAAAATTATACCAGGCCTATTCCCTAGCCTAGGCCTAATCCAGTGCCTAGGCCTAGCCTAGCCTACCTAGCCTATAATCATATTGATTGCCAATTTGCCAGTATTAGTCTATGTATAAGTATAAGATATTATATAATATTGTTTTTCTTTTATATTGGTAATTTTTAGTTGACATCTCTCAAAAATATCACACTTGATATATCTTTCTTAGAAAAAAGAATATAATTTCACATTTGAATAGAATAATTAGTTATATTCATTTTAGTATATAATTATTTAGTCTAGACTAGACTTTAACCACCTTAGGGCCTACTAATACTATCAATAATAGTATAGCTATATAAAGGCCTACCCTATGGCCTAAGCTAGCTAAGTTTTATATTATTATCTTTATTGGACTAATAATAAACACTGGGTAGTAGGCCTAATCTAATTTAGAACTGTTATTAATACAAATTAGTTTATTAATGAGAGGGGGAAAGAGAGGAGAAAAGAAAGAAGAGGAGAAAGAAATAAGGAGAAATAAGATCAAAACAGAGCAGAGAAAAAAGAATAAAAGAAAAAGAAAAAAAGTAAAGAAAAAATAAATGAGCAGAGCTGATTGATGGTGTGACCTTTGGGCAGGAACTCCATGTGCACAATGCCTCTGACATCAAAGAATGTGATGAGCATGAGCTTGACCTTTGACCTCGATTGTCGCGCCTTCACTAGTCTTGGTGATCCTGGTCGCCGCCATTCACCACTCTGCCGCTTGGTCTCCGGGTCGTACTCAAAAATCCACGACTCATCACCAGTAATCACTCTATGCAATAAGCTTGGATCAGCTTCAATGCATTCAAGGATGTCCTGGCACACCTGCAGTCATCGTTCTTTCTGGTCCTCGCTCAGCAACTTCGGAACCATCTTGGCACAAATCTTGTGCATCCCCAGATCCTCAGTTAGAATCTTATGAATGCTGTCTTGATTCAAGCTCAACTTGCTGCAATCAAGCAAACAGTCAGCCGATGGTCGCTACAAAGCAACATCGCCACTCGCTCCACATTTTCTTCCGTCCTGCTCATTGAAGGTCTTCCACTCCTGGCGTCGTCCTTGACCTCCTCCTGCCCCTCTTTGAATTGCTTGAGCCACTCAAAAACATGGGAGCGAGACATGGCTTTGGCCGCATACACTTGCTGCAGCAGTTCAAGCGCTTCCGAGGCTGATTTCCCCAATCGAACAAGGAACTTCAGATTGATTCGTTGCTTGGTACTCATGGCACGACGGTTGTTAGAGAACTTGCCAAACGTTAATCCTAGCACAAGTTCGCACGAAAATGTTGATTAGCTGAAATTGCAGGACAAAGCACCTGTTATATGCTGCTAAAGCCTACCACAAACCGCTAATTCATAGTGCACCCAGAAGCCGAGCTGTAGGCTCAGTCCTGGAACTTTTCTGACATAAAAGGAAAAAGAAGAGAGAAAGTAAGATGATATTTAACATAAAAATTGAAAGTAAGGATAAGAAAAAAAGTTGAGTTGCTTATCATTCCATATAGCACCTTAGCCAACAAGATCAATGCTTGCTTCAAGTCAAAACTTAATTTAACACATTTATCTTTATCCTAAAAAGATTTAGTTGAATATGACTTGTTGATATATTGAAGAATGTATGCAAAAACATTTCCCAAGATAAGAATTCAGTGGTTTCGAAATCCATAGGTTTCAATAACTTGTTCTATTATATGCCTATGCCTATGCCTATGCCTATGCCTAGTTTAAGACCCATTTACCAAATTTTGATAGACTTATAACTTTTATTTTGGTATACAAAGCCAAAGAAGTCTTGTTTATGGTACATCTGACATTTCTTATTTTGCAACCTAAAATTTGAACCCCAGTGATATTTATCCTAGCCTTATGGTTTTAAAATGGCATAAAGACTTAGAAAGAAACTGGGTTGAAATAGCCAATACAGAATCTGATTTGGAGAGATGCTATTGTTTGCCAGCTTTCTTACAATTAAGATTTTTAAATAAACACTTTACGTGCCCACTATAGAGTGAACTCAAAATCCTATGACACTGCAGCATGCCAGGCAGCAGCTCAACTTCAAGCAGCTCCGCTAACCAACAGCAGCAGCAAGCTCTGCTCAGCGGCATCACGGATCTTCGCTCCCAGTTGGAGGCGAAAATTCGGGCAGCGAAAGATCAGCTGTCGGCTCGGCAGCGGGCCACCCACTCTGAGCAAGCAGCTCCGCCCCCGCCGCCGCCGCCGCCGCCGCCGCCGCCGCCGCCTCAGCGAGTTGTCAGCGCCGACCAAGCCGAGGACAGGCGGCAGCTGCGCAGCAAGATCACTCGGGTTCGCTTAGACTTGGACCTGCTGCTGGCCAGGCAGAACTGCTTGCAGGAGCAGCAGAAATTGCGGCTTCTGCAACAGCAGCGGCGTCAGAAGCAGTTGCAGCAACAGCAGCAGCAGCAGCAAAAAAAGCAGCAGCCAAGGCGACAGCTGGTCAATCGAGCCAGGTTGAGTCAGGCGGCCTCCGGCAGGCTGCGCCGCGGCTCGTCCGGGAAATTCAGTCTTCACCGACGGTCGGCCGGCCAGCTGCTGAAGCGGCAGAGCAGCAACGGCTCCGCCTCGCTGGATCCGATTCGAAGGTCCAGGTGAGCATCAGAAACTCCTAGCGACTCTGGGGCAACTCTTGTGGCTTTTTAACGACTCAAACGACTGTACATAATGCTTGAATGTATATAGAGACGTCTTTTAAGTCGCGAGTGCATCACGTGACTCGCTCAAAAGTCGTTATGCTTAACTTTCTACTAACTTAAGTAGGCTAAACAGAGTTGTTTGTCGACTCTTTGACGACTTTTTGGCAACTTGTTCTGAAACTTACTGTCGTTTTAGCGTCTAAGAGTCAACTGCACATTATTTTAGTATTTTCAACTCTTTATCTCTCCTACCAGAACTCTGGTTGCCAGGGCGAAGCTTCGGCTGCGTAAGAAGCGCATCTACTGCGTGTTCTACTGCCGCTTCGGCCACTGCCGACGGGCCAACAACTGCATTTACCTGCACGACCCCAATATGGTGGCCATCTGTAAACGGTGAGCTGCCTGTTTGTTAGTTTTGTCTGACAGGAGGATAAATTATGCTGTCTTGGTGAAACAGGGGACAAATCATGTCTAACAGGTGATTAATCACATGCTTGGGCTTGGGCGCAACCTTGGGATTCACTCGGTCGTTTCTATTTAGACAACACATATACGTAAGTCGCTATTGGACGGAATAGTAGTCACGTGACTGCTCTCAGCCAATAGCGACTTACATGTGTGTGTTGCCAATAGAAACGGCCGGGTGATTCCCAAAGTTGCGCATGTATGATTAATCATGCCTCACAGGTAATAAATCATGTCTCACATGTAATAAATCATGTCTCACAGGTAATAAATCATGTCTCACAGGTAATAAACCATGTCTCACAGGTAATAAATCATGTCTCACATGTAATAAATCATGTCTCACATGTAATAAATCATGTCTCACATGTAATAAATCATGTCTCACATGTAATAAATAATGTCTCAAATGTAATAAATCATGTCTCACATGTAATAAATCATTTCTCACAGGTAATAAATCATGTCTCACATGTAATAAATAATGTCTCACAGGTAATAAATCATGTCTCACAGGTAATAAATCATGTCTCACATGTAATAAATCATGTCTCACATGTAATAAATCATGTCTCACAGGTAATAAATCATGTCTCACATGTAATAAATAATGTCTCACATGTAATAAATCATGTCTCACAGGTAATAAATCATGTCTCACAGCTGATTAATCATGTCTCACATGTAATAAATCATGTCTCACAGGTGATTAATCATGTCTCACATGTAATAAATCATGTCTCACATGTAATAAATCATGTCTCACATGTAATAAATCATGTCTCACAGGTGATTAATCATGTCTCACATGTATGTCTCACAGGTAATAAATTATGTCTAACCCTGTGTCATTCGCAGTTTTCTAAAGCGCGGAGGCGCCTGTGACGCCGGTCCCAACTGCCGCCTGTCGCACTGCCTGGACCCGGCCAAGCTGCCAAGCTGCGAGTTTTACGACACCCCGGCCGGCTGCAACCGGCCAGCCTGCCCTTACCGGCATGTCCGCTACCCGGCCGGGACACCAGTCTGTCCGGATTTCCGCCTGCTCGGACACTGTCGCCGTGGAGTTCAATGCCCGCTGAAGCACCTCTGGACTAAAGAGGCCGGTCGTTCCGAGAAAGTCGACGAGGCGCCGTCGACGAAGCCTTCGGAATTGTCGAACAGCCAGCGCGGTGATGAAGCGGAGCTGGAGAAGGACGCGTCCTACATTCCAGTGCCGCGATACATTGAGGAGGACTCCGAGGGAGACGAATTCGATGAGACTGTTGATGCCGAGTGATTTGGGCTTAGGGTAGATTGTAGTTGTGGTCCAGGTGGGTAGATTGTAGTTGTGGTCCAGGTGGGTAGATTGTAGTTTTGGTCCAGATGGGTAGATTGTAGTTTTGGTCCAGGTGGGTAGATTGTAGTTGTGGTCCAGGTGGGTAGATTGTAGTTTTGGTCCAGGTGGGTAGATTGTAGTTTTGGTCCAGGTGGGTAGATTGTAGTTGTGGTCCAGGTGGGTAGATTGTAGTTTTGGTCCAGATGGGTAGATTGTAGTTTTGGTCCAGGTGGGTAGATTGTAGTTTTGGTCCAGGTGGGTAGATTGTAGTTGTGGTCCAGGTGGGTAGATTGTAGTTTTGGTCCAGATGGGTAGATTGTAGTTTTGGTCCAGGTGGGTAGATTGTAGTTTTGGTTCAGGTGGGTAGATTGTAGTTTTGATCCAGGTGGGTAGATTGTAGTTTTGGTCCAGGTGGGTAGATTGTAGTTTTGGTCCAGGTGGGTAGATTGTAGTTTTGGTCCAGGTGGGTAGATTGTAGTTTTGGTCCAGGTGGGTAGATTGTAGTTTTGGTCCAGGTGGGTAGATTGTAGTTTTGGTCCAGGTGGGTAGATTGTAGTTTTGGTCCAGGTGGGTAGATTGTAGTTTTTATCCAGGTGGGTAGATTGTAGTTTTGGTCCAGGTGGGTAAATTATAGTTTCAGTCCAATTGGGTAGATTGTAGTTTCAGTCCATGTCCGTAGATTAGTCGGTAGTTTCGGTGAAGATTGGTACGATTGCAGTGGGTAATTTTACAATCAGTCAGTACTAAGTAAAATGGGTTGGGTACATTTTTGGCGAAGCAGACTAACTGCTGAATATTCTCCATCGTCACTGGTACGTGTACCGTCTTTTAATTTTAATGCCAGTTATTATTTTTGTCGTATAATAATTATAAATGATTATATAAGAGTGCAATGCAAAGTCTAGACTACAGTGCCCTTTAAAGGCTTTGATCTTGTAAAATGTATTGAGTAATTCTCAGATATTCCTGCTCTCTATCTATAGCCTCGTCATCAGCTTTCCATATTGTAATTGATTATTTATTCGTTTAATTATTTCACTTGATATTTCATATTGCATTTCTGTCTTGTCGGTGTTGACGCCCTCTGACATCCGATGTTGGCGCCCTCTGACACCCGATGTTGGCGCCCTCTGACACCCGATGTTGGCGCCCTCTGACACCCGATGTTGGCGCCCTCTGACACCCGATTAGGGCGCCCTCTGACACCCGATGTTGGCGCCCTCTGACACCCGATTAGGGCGCCCTCTGACACCCGATGTTGGCGCCCTCTGACACCCAAAGTTGGCGCCCTCTGACACCCAAAGTTGGCGCCCTCTGACACCCGATGTTGGCGCCCTCTGACACCCGATTAGGGCGCCCTCTGACACCCGATTAGGGCGCCTTCTGACACCCGATGTTGGCGCCCTCTGACACCCGATTAGGGCGCCCTCTGACACCCGATGTTGGCGCCCTCTGACACCCAAAGTTGGCGCCCTCTGACACCCAAAGTTGGCGCCCTCTGACACCCGATGTTGGCGCCCTCTGACACCCAAAGTTGGCGCCCTCTGACACCCAATGTTGGCGCCCTCTGACACCCAATGTTGGCGCCCTCTGACACCCTATGTTGGCGCCCTCTGACAGACTGACACCCGATGAGGGTGCCCTCTGCGTCTAACAGCCCCTTAAATGCCAGTTTAAGTGATTCATAATATTTTAAGTTGTTTTACTTTTGAAAAAATGAAATTGTGAGTATTTGTGTTGCATTATTCTGTGTACAGCTTAATGGTAGTTTATTGTAAAATAATTTGTTAGCAAACTAGAACTACAAATAAATGTGAAGTTGGTGACCAAAAGATTTCTTGATAGTGGATATAGTTTTTTTAATTTTTGTTTTTTATATCCGTAGTTTGCTACACTTTAACTGCCATCTACTCAATTAAAGCTCAAACTACAATCTGCTCAAATCAGACTCCAAACTACATTCTGCTCAAGTCAGACTCCAAACTACATTCTGCTCAAATCAGACTCCAAACTGCAATCTGCTCAAATCCAAATTTTACTGCCAATCTAATATGAGTTCCATCACAGCAGTTTATCATCTGCTGCTTTGGTTGGCGTTGCTTCTGCCTCAGCTGCCCGAGACTCTGGCCGGCGTGACGGACGAGGACAACAGCAGCAAGGAGACTCCGCCAGTGTACTGCGCCTGGCTGTCCTGGACCAGCTGCGAAGGCTGCCAGCAGCCGGCCAGTCTCAGCCGACGCTGCCACTGCGAGTCGGTGGAATTCTACCCGCCGCATGAAAGTCGGCAGTGCGGCGCTGACGAACGGCAGAGCGAGGACTGCTCGGAGGCCTACGCTAACAGCTCCTGCTTCTACACCTGGCCCAGCACTAGCATTGTCATGCTGGGCCTCGGCCTGCTGCTGCTCACTGCCGTGCTGCTGGCCTGCGCCAGGCTCAGGCAGTACTATGGCCGCTTCGTCTGCTGCTGCTGCAGCGGCGGCAGTAGGGATGCACGGCGCACCGCCGGCTGGACCGATGGGGGCGTGGGCAGCCGGCGCAGGACTGCCGGGTGAGACTGACTGTCTATCTCTGTCTGCCTGTCTGCCTGTCTGCCTGTCTGTCTCTGTCTGTCTGTCTGTCTGTTTGTCTGTCTGTCTGTCTGTCTGTCTGTCTGTCTGTCTGTCTGTCTGTCTGTCTGCCTGTTTGTCTGTCTGTCTCTGTGTGTCTGTCTGTCTGCCTGTCTGTCTGTCTCTGTCTGTCTGTCTGTCTGTCTGTCTGTCTGTCTGTCTGTCTGTCTGTCTGTCTGTCTGTCTGTCTGCCTATTTGTCTGTCTGTCTCTGTGTGTCTGTCTGTCTGTCTGTCTGCCTGTCTGTTTGTCTGTCTGTCTCTCTGTCTGTCTGTCTGTCTGTCTGTCTGCCTGTCTGTTTGTCTGTCTGTCTCTGTCTGCCTGTCTGTCTGTCTTTCAATCGATCCATCCATCTATCTACAAGCAGCATTTTAGCACATCAGTTCAATCCCGACCCCTCCCGCAGACCTGATGCAGAGTTCCGCGATCCCGCATTCGATTTTCCGCCTCCTTTCCACGTGGCCGTCGCTGACTGGCCGCCTGCCTACACTGTAGAGCCGCCGCCGCAGCCAATCGCAGCCTGCACGTCTTTCGCCGAGGATTTCCCGCCGCCCTACGAGGAATCCGCGGCTCGATTCAAACTCGAAATTCGATTCGCTACGCAGCGCTGGTCGCCTGCAAGCGCGGCTTCCGCCGCCGCCGCTGCTGCCGAAGCCGAAAATGCCAGCTACATCGACCAAATCGGGGTTGACAACGCCGTCAGCCAATCGGATTCGGTGCAGATCGATCCAGCCAGCCAATCAGCTTCTAGGGAGGAAAACTCCGCTATTCCATCAGATGTGAAGGAGGAAAATTGTGCCATCGAATCGTATTCGAGATGTGAAAATCCTGCCAGCCAATCGGATTCAAGATGTGAAAATCCTGCCAGCCAATCGGAATCGAGATGTGATAATCCTGCTAGCCAATCGGATTCGAGATGTGAAAATCCTGCCAGCCAATCAGATTCGAGATGTGAAAATCCTGCCAGCCAATCGGATTCAAGATGTGATAATCCTGCCAGCCAATCGGATTCAAGATGTGATAATCCTGCCAGCCAATCGGATTCGAGATGTGAAAATCCTGCTAGCCAATCGGATTCGAGATGTGAAAATCCTGCCAGCCAATCAGATTCGAGATGTGAAAATCCTGCCAGCCAATCGGATTCAAGATGTGAAAATCCTGCCAGCCAATCGGATTCGAGATGTGAAAATCCTGCCAGCCAATCGGATTCAAGATGTGAAAATCCTGCCAGCCAATCGAAATCGAGATGTGAAAATAGTGCCAGCCAATTGGATTTCAAGGAGGAAAATCTTGTCAGCCAATCCGAATTACGGGAGGAAACCCCTGCCAGCCAATCGGATCTGAGCAGACAATCAGCGCAAGCTGGAGTATCGGAGTGCGATGCCACACCGGAACAGTCTGGCGGAGTCGAAAATGCGGCGTTCTGCAGCAAACCGGAGATCTGAGATTCTTTTATAAACAGTGGCCTGTTGCTTTAATAACACGTGGTCAAAGCCGGTAATTTCAAAGCGTTAATTAACCTTTATTGCACCCTGACGCGATTCTGTACGAACAGAACTTTTTAAGTCACCTTTTCTGTCACTTTTCTCAGAATCTTATTCTTAGTTTTGGTTTCCAGCATTCAAATTCGCGCCAGATTAAGTCCGGAAATTTACAACGATGAAATCGGTTTTTTGGCGCGAATTTAAATTGTTAAAATCAAATTTTTAAGCACAGTTTTAGCTGATGTTTTAGCTCGTATTTTGGCAGTTTTCGACACATTCCAAGGCAATATGTATCTCGCCTAGTTAATTCAATGCGACTTGGTCGTATGTTTAGCTGTTTAAACTAGTCATAGTTTTTTATAACTGAAATTCGTATCAGCGCTGTGAGTTGGTAGAGAGATTTTTCCAGAAATATATACGCTGTCTATAATATAATTGTCTATAATTTACACGGAATGCGTTTTTTTCAAAGTTAAAAATATTTAAATAAAATTATGCGTTAATTTGCTACTGTCAGTAGAAATATAGAAATGTAGTACTTGTTATTTATTTAAAATTCGAGAATCCGGTACGAGTCTGTTGAGATTTTGATTTATGAAAACTCGTCAGGATGGCTAACCTAATGGGATTTTAGCTGGCCACGCACTGGTCAGCTTCAATGAGTCGAGCCTCAATGTACTCTGTGGAAATTCTGAGTAGGCGACCTGTTCGTTCAAATGCAGAGCGGAGGCCCCGCCGTTTGCCGGTTTGTCAGCGCAGACGGCCGCAGCCAGCACAGACGCCAGAAGTACATGCAACAGCAGCAGCGATTTCTTCATCTGCAGGGTCCTACTCTTGCTCAACATGGCTTGCTTTTTGAGCTGTCTCGAATCGCTCTTAGAAGTTGTGATGGAAGTTGTTGAAGACATCGAAAGTCTCCCTGTCTGCGGGTTTCGACTTGCAATTACATGTAGTTCAGTTTAAGGTGCGTATTCTAATGTATTAATGTCTAAAGCTACTTTAGCATTAAATACATTTTCTTTTAGCAGTTATATGTGCGAACATTATTACTGTATCTCATAGGAGCGTATTTAACTGTATTTTTGAAATAAGGCAATTCAAATAGAAATCGATAGAGATGTCCGGACGACGTTATTACCATGCTATTTAGCCAGATTCTCAGCTGCTGTGCCAGCCTCCCAGATCCCGAGTTGCTGGCCCGCCTCCCAGATCCTCAGCTGCTGGGCCAGCCTCCCAGATCCTCAGTTGCTGGGCCAGCCTCCCAGTGTCAGTAGCTGGGCCAGCCTCCCAGTGTCAGTAGCTGGGCCAGCCTCCTAGAGTGTCAGTTGCTGAGCCAGCCTCCCAGATCCTCAGTTACTGGGCCAGCCTCCCAGAGTGTCAGTTGTTGGGCCAGCCTTCCAGATCCTCAGTTGCTGGGCCAGCCTCCCAGATCCTCAGTTGCTGGGCCAGCCTCCCAGAGTGTCAGTTGCTGAGCCAGCCTCCCAGATCATCAGTTACTGGGCCAGCCTCCCAGAGTGTCAGTTGTTGGGCCAGCCTTCCAGATCCTCAGTTACTGGGCCAGCCTCCCAGATCCTCAGTTGCTGGGCCAGCCTCCCAGAGTGTCAGTTGCTGAGCCAGCCTCCCAGATCCTCAGTTACTGGGCCAGCCTCCCAGAGTGTCAGTTGTTGGGCCAGCCTTCCAGATCCTCAGTTACTGGGCCAGCCTCCCAGATCCTCAGTTGCTGGGCCAGCCTCCCAGAGTGTCAGTTGCTGAGCCAGCCTCCCAGAGTGTCAGTTGCTGAGCCAGCCTCCCAGATCCTCAGTTACTGGGCCAGCCTCCCAGAGTGTCAGTTGTTGGGCCAGCCTTCCAGATCCTCAGTTACTGGGCCAGCCTCCCAGAGTGTCAGTTGCTGGGCCAGCCTCCCAGATCCTCAGTTGCTGGGTCACCCTGCCAGATATTGGTGCGTTGTAATAAAGGAACCAGATCAAACGAGATTATTCAAATAGATTTGACGTTTGTTAAAAAAAGTTCAGACGGGCGCATATTCAAATATCGGTGCGAAATGTTTTAGCATGTATGCGCATTTTCAGTCGGACATGCACTATTTCAAACGCATGATTAACAGTGGCATTTGACACGGTGGGAAATGAAGTTAGAAAGCAAAAGTACATATTCAGAGCCAGACTGAAGCTATTGATATAAATGCGGCTTGACAATTAAATATGGGTTATATTTTAGACAGACAGTCAATTATTTTAAAGTATATTTACAAGTAGAAATGCCAGATACTAAAATAATTTGTGAAGCCATCAATTCATTGCGGCATTTTGACACGACACGTGTATTATTACTACTGCCATGTCATTTTATTTTTTTCAAGAGTTCACTTACTACAACAGGAAGACATACACGAACATCCTAGCATTTCACCTCAACCAATCTAATCTCACATCCGATCTTTCTCACCTCACCCAATCTAATCTCACACCCGATTATCTCACCCCACCTCACCCAATCCTGATCTATTTCACCCCACCCTATCTAATCTCACAGCTGATTTATTTCACCTAACAAAATCTAATCTCACATCTGATCTGATCTATCTCACCTCACCCAATCTAATCTCACATCCGATCATCTCATCTCACCCAATCTAATCTCAAATCTGAACTATCTAATCTCGCCTCACCCAATCTAATCTCATATCTGATCCATCTTAACTCACTCAATCTAATCTGACAACTGATCAATCTCATCTCACCCAATCTAATCTCACATCCGATCTTTCTCACCTCACCCAATCTAATCTCACATCCGATAATCTCATCTCATCTCACACAATCTAATCTCATTTGATCTATCTCACCTCACCTCACCCAATCTCACACCTGATCTATTTCACCTCACCCTATCTAATCTCACAGCTGATTTATTTCACCTAACAAAATCTAATCTCACATCTGATCTGATCTATCTCACCTCACCCAATCTAATCTGACATCCGATCATCTCATCTCACCCAATCTAATCTCAAATCTGAACTATCTCACCTCGCCTCACCCAATCTAATCTCATATCTGATCCATCTTAACTCACTCAATCTAATCTGACAACTGATCTATCTCATCTCACCCAATCAAATCTCACATCTTGTCTCAAAGAATCTCACCCCTTTACATCTAATTATATATTTAATTATCTTACGTGACCTAACTTGAATGTGATTCATGGATACTTATGATTTAGATCTGAACTAACGACAATGACAAATTCTGATCAAAGATAAAAAAATTCGAGCAGATGTTTAGGTTACCAGTCGGATATTACGCGCTGATTCAACAGCCGTTCATGAGCCTGCAGCCCAGCTCCAGCAGGTAGCGCTTGGCCTCGCCACTCAGCAGCATGCCGATGCGGTCGGTGTACATCAGCGGCCCGGCTCCGGCCCGGGTGCGACTTCGGCTGCTCCTGGCCACAGGCGCCGCCAACGCGTCGGCATCGGCGACGGCCGCGTGCAGCCAGGCGGTGTAGCGCAAGAAGGCCTCGATGTCCAGCGTCTCGAAGCGGCCGCCGCGCCGGCCCAGATCGCGCCGGAGTGGAACCGCCGCGTCGGTCGAGTCTGCCGTCCCGGCCCTAGCCGGCTCGGTTGCCATGGTAACGCCCAGCCGGCGCCGAGCCGCGGCAACCGAATCCGTCAGCAAGCGCCTGCCTAAACGCTCGCCTAAATCGCCAACAAAATCCACAGCGGCCTCGGCGCCGTCGGTCGGCAATTCGTCGGCGACGCCATCGGCGATGCAGTCTGGCTGCGGCAGGCGGCGACCCAGGCGGAGACGGTCGGCCAGGCGTCCGGCGTCGGCCGCGTCGGCGAGCGCCAAGAGCGAGTCAAGTCGATTATCCGGCTGGCTAGGAGAATCGAGTAGGAGAGGCTCGGCCGACAGTCGAGCTAATGGAGACCGGTCGAGCTGCTCGCCAGTGGACACGGTAAACTGGACGGCCTGGGACTCGCTGTCTATGCTCACGGCGGGGAACAGGCGATAGTGCAGCTCGTGCAGCAGCCGGCCCAGCCTGTGGCCGCAGCTGTCCGCCAGTGCCGCCGCGCCGTCCGCTTCAAGCCGCCAGCCCAGAGCGGCGGCGGCCAGCCGGGCGAATCCGGACACGGCGGCCGGAGTGGCCGGACGCAAGCGGAACAGCGGAGCGGCAGCCAGATGGTGGCCGGACCCGGCCGAGGCAGCCTGGCGACGGAGCGAGGCGGCACTGCGGACGGTGACTAAGGCGGGCTTGCGGGCGACGGAGCAGACCAGTGCCAGCAGGCGGTGGAAGCCGGCCTCGTCCTCCAGCAGGGTGTCAGCGTCGTCAAACAGCAGCAGGCAGGCATTGGTTACCGTTACCTGGTGGCATTTTGAGTGCGTGTTTTTTACAGATAGATGGATTCTTATATAGCATAGTATTGATCTTTATAATATAGTACTGATAGCTCTGGAGATTTGGGATCTGATTTTGAGGATCTGATTTTGAGAATTTTTGGATCTGATTTTTAGTATCTGGGATCTGATTCAAATTGAGGATTTATATCTTATTTTGAGGACCTGAGATCTGATTTTGAGGATTTTAGAATCTGATTTTGAGGATTTTAGGGTCTGATTTTGAGGATTTATATTTCATTTTGAGGATTCGGGGCCTGATTTTGACGATCTGGGATCTGGTTTTGAGGATTTGGGATCTGAATTTGAGGATTTGGGATCTGGGATTCTCAAAGAGCTTAGTGAAGGTTAAAAGAACAAAACTCCAAAGCAAGCCAGTACGGTTTCACCAACTTACACGAGACAAGGCGGGTGTGTTGACTACCTTCGGCACTGATACTGGACCATCCCGACGCTGCCGCTTCGATTGTCGTCGATCACTTGTTGCCATGGCAACCGAACGCCGCTTCTTACCGGAGGTGTTGCCGGCAGATGGCGAAGCGGTAGCTGGCGCGGCGTCAAGTCGCTGGCGTCCAACCTGGCTGCAGATAGCGGCCTCCTGCAGCCGGTCCAGCAGCTGCTTGCCCTGGCGACGCTCGTTGGTGTTCACTTCGAAGACCTGGGTAATAAAAATAGCTGTACTTGCACAGACTATGCTACTTGCAGTAGACAAGAACTTTTAGCAAAAAAATTCTGCAAAGCGATTGTTTTCATTAGGATTATATCAATGGGTCCTAGAATGAGTCAACCCTAAAATGGGTCAGTCCCAATATGGGTCAACACTAAAATGGGTCAGTCCCAACATGGGTCAACACTAAAATGGGTCAGTCCCAATATGGGTCAACCCTAAAATGGGTCAGTCCTAATATAGGTCAACCCTAAAATGGTTAGTCCCAATATGGGTCAATCCTAAAAGGGGTCAGTCCTAATAAGGGTCAATTTTAGGAATGGGTCAGTACTATAATAACATGGGTCAATTCTAGGAATGGGTCAGTACTAATATGGGTCAATCCTAATAGGTCAGTCCCAATATGGGTCAATCCCAAAATGGGTCGATCCTAATATGCGTCAGTCCTAGTCCTAATATGGGTCAATCCTAATGGGTCATTCCTGATCTGGGTCAATCCTAATATGGGTCCATTATAATATGGGGACACTAAACGCTTATTGAGTTTTGGGCCAAAGATGCGCACAGACCTGCAGCCCCAGCTCGGCGGCCAGCGCATAGGACAGGCAAGTCTTGCCCGGGCCCTCAATCAGCGCCGCTTTCGCCTCCGCCTCATCGTCGCCGCTGTCGCTGTCGCTGTCATCGTCGTCATAGTAACTGTCCTCGTCTGAGCCGGACTCGGCAAAGCCTCGCCTTCGCCGGCGCTTTCTGGCCCGCTCGCGCCGGAGCAGCCTCTGCCGCCGATCCCAGCCGTGCAGCCAGTCAGCCAGCCGGCGCGGATCTTCGCCACCGTCAACAATGTCGGCGACGCTTTTTGGCGCCAGCAGGTCGGCGAGGCCGCGCTGCCGAGCGTCGCCGCTACCGGTCGCGACTGTCAACGCCGATTTCAGCGTCGAAAATCGACGATCGGCATCGGGCAAATCGGTGGCGACTTTGACGACGGTGGCGGCGATTTCTGCGGCTCGAACGTCGGCGTCGGTTGACAGGCGAGCGAGACAGACCGTTGCTAGGCAACCGGATCCGAGTTCGTCATCGTTGCTGCCCAGCAGGAACAAGCTGCGATCCGAAGGTTCGAAATCCGACTGCAGACTCGGTGGCTCGGCGGCGTCTTCCGCATCGAGCAGGCGAAATGAATAATCAGCGGCGTCACCGTTGCTAGGCAACGGTTTCCAGCCAACGTGAACATTCCAGTTGGCTGGCCAAGGACAGGCGAGGCCTTTAGTTGGCGCCGATTGTTTATCGCCCAGATTTGCCGCTGGCGCTGCCGACTTCTTCATCGCCGCTGGCCGAAAATCCGACGCGAAAAAGCGCGCCCGATCGGCGGCGCTCGGCGCCGGCTTCTTCGGCGGCGACGGCTCGGCCGGCTTCGTTGTCACTGACGGCATCGCGGTTGGAGAGGCTTGGCGTCGCCGGTGCCGGCGAGTCTGCGGCTGCTGAGTCGCCGGAGACGTTGTCGAATTTGACGGCAAGTCGTCTTTCGGCCGCCGTCGCGTCCGCCAGGTGGCCGGGTCGAACAGGGCGGCCATTTTGGTTGCCGCCGCCGCCGCCTGGGCCGGTTTGTTCTGTTCTGCTTTTTCTTCTTTTCCTGTGGGAGAATTTTTTTGCCAGGTCGGCTCGGCAACAGCCGACTGGAAAGTGTCGAATGTGATCTCTTCGATGTGGGCTGCGCGCGGCCGGTTGCATGTGGAATCCGCCGGTTGCCGCGGAGAGCAGCTGCTCTCATCGTCGGTGGAAGCGCCACTGTCAGACTGGCAGCTCTCAGAAGCATCGCTGCTGCTGCTGCTGCTGTCTGACGAGATTAGACAGGCTTCTGTTGGCTTTTAGCAAGGTAAGAACAGGTGAAAATAAATACCTCGTATCAGCAAGCAGTTTTTAGTACTCAATAATTATCATTATAAAATAAAAAGGAATTGCTCACTTAGTCAACAACTCAATGGGGAATTGCTCACTTAGTCAACAACTCAATGGGGAATTGCTCACTTAGTCAACAACTCAATGGGGGATTGCTCACTCAGTCGACAACTCAATGGGGAATTGCTCACTTGCACAAAAAACGAGTAAGCAATGGGAGACTCACCAAATTGTCTTGCACCCTACTAGTTTGAGAGCCAAGCAGATCAAATGCAGCGACACTGGCAGCAGCTGTTGGCTCTTGCCTGACAGAATCTACATTGAGATGATCAGCTTTTGCATTAGGACTATGCAATGGACTCTGACTCTGAGTCATCAGAGAAGCTGGGACAGTATCTTCTTCATCCTCAATGATCACTATACATTCATTTGTCTTCTCTGGCTCTTGAGAAACTGAATGCACTGGAGCAGCACTGTTGGCCTTGTTGTTAGTGCGATTAAAGAAGTCTGTGATGCTACGCATTGGTAGCTTAGCATTAAATTATTGTTTGCTATCAAATAAATGATAATCATTTAATATAAGTACTATTAATAAGCTCTTGGACATTGAAAAAAGTATAAAGCATTTTCCCTTCATTCTATTTAAACCTATTATAAAAAAACAGATGTATAATAATATACAGTTAAAATTTATTATATTAGGCCTAATATTGCTTTTATTATTAGCTTTTCATTTTTTATTATTAGTAGGTCTAATGAGTATCAATATAAAAAATATAGTGCTTTGCTATTTTTATTATATAACAAGTATTAGGCCTACAAATTAAGAAAATTCTGAGTAAGGAAAATAGTAAATAATATCATATACTTCAATTTATAGATTAGTAATTTTTAGGCTATTATTTTATAATTGTAGCCTAGTGGCTAATGGTTAAAGCATTAAACTTATAACTAAAAGGCTAGAAGTTCAATTTTTAACCTACTTAGAAAATAAAGATCAATTTAAAGCCAATAAAAAGGGAGAGAAAACTATCCTTCTTCTTTGTAGCTAGTAATAATGGCACCCCTTTTTTGCCTCAAAAAGGTCTTCAATGCTTTCAGTTTGCTAAGTATAGCTCTTTTTTGTCTATATTATGGTGTCTCTCTTGTCTATACATATTAGACTATACACTATGGTAATAGTAAGCTTACCTTTCTTGTGTATATTATGGTAATCCCTCTTGTCTATATTATAGTACCCCTCTCATATTTTCAAGTATACTATGGTACTCCCACTTTTATGGTTAAAACTCACCTAGGGAATACAATCTGGGATCTAAGAATCCCAGGATTAGGCCTAAATCCTAGGATCACACTTGTCTAGGATTTGAAAATCTTAGGATTGACCATTTAGATTCTGATTCTAGTTTGCAATAAGTAGTAATATCTATAGTTAAGCCCCTTGTTAGATGAAAATCCTAACCCAGTTATTGTGCTTTAATTTATTAATATTTTAAACATGTAGGCTAGCAAGAAAGCTAGCACTATAAGGATACAAAACTAAAGCTATTGGCAGATCATAAGGAGATTTGTTATTTTAAAACCTGTATATAGAACCATACATGCCCAACCTCAAAATTTCACCCATCCAGTGTGACTTAGTTCCTCTTGATTGTGACTTAGTTCCTCTTGATTGTGACTTAGTTCCTCTTGATTGTGACTTAGTTCCTCTCGATTGCAACTTAGTTCCTCTCGATTGCAACTTAGTTCCTCTTGATTGCGACTTAGTTCCTCTCGATTGCAACTTAGTTCCTCTTGATTGCAACTTAGTTCCTCTTGATTGCGACTTAGTTCCTCCCAATTGTGACTTAGTTTCTCCCAATTGCAACTTAGTTCCTCCCGATTGCAACTTAGTTCCTCCTGATTGCAACTTAGTTCCTCCCAATTGCAACTTAATTTTCACTTTGTATATGACTTTTCTTGCCTTTTTCTCTTTTCTTTTCTTTCTCTTTCTTTCTCCTCTTTCCCCCCTCTCTCTCTTCTCCCTCCTTTTCCTTTTCTTTTCCTCTCCTTTCTTCTCCCAATTTTTTGTTTTTGCGTTTTCAATTTTGTGACTTACCTTGGCCAGCGGCCATTTCACCTGTCTGGTTTGGACAGGTCAGATGGATGTATGTATGTATAGAACCTAAAGCAATAGAAGCCAATTCTTCATTGTTTCTAATCACAATGCTATAGCTTTCCAGATGGGAATTAAATCATTGTTTATTTGAGCTTTTTCTATCTCAAACCTAGATAAAATCAGAGGTCTCAACCTTGTGCAGATTAAAAGCCCCCTATGCAAAAGACCTTATTTGTAGTACTATTAGGACACCTTTTAGATGCCTAGCATAGGGGTGATAGCAGAAATTTAAATATTGAAGCATATATTATAATAAAGCAAAACTTTTGAAGGTAAGGACTTTAAATAGTCCCTATTTTCAAAACTACTTAACCACAGTTGGGATTAAAATAGTGGGACCTTGCTATCAGAGCATAACCTAAGCTACCAATTCTTTATATAAGGTAGGGCATGTGGGTGCCCTTGAAAGAGTGATGTATATTCTAATCTCTTTCTATCGTAGTATTAGTACCTTGGGCTATAGCTCTAGGCCTATAAGTTATCATTTCCTAGGTTATATTACAATCAAGTGTGATTTTCTTAAGCTAATATTAATATGTAAAAAAGCATGTCTATTATACTGGCCTAGGCCTATATATAACACTGTAATTCAGAGCTTATGGTCAGTTTTTTGTTAGCAAAATGTTATTTTGTTCTACTTTTATTATTGTTATTGAAGATGAAAGCAATTTAAAATTAGGTTGGATAGCTTTGTATATCAAAATTATTAGGCCTAGAACAAAGGGCATTCCTTTGGTTCTATCACCCCAAACAGTGACGATCACCTTAAACATTGATGATCACCACAAAAAACAGTTGTAAGACATAAAATCCATAGTTTCCAATGAAATGAAATCAAATATTAGCAAACTGGTTTATATTGATTTATAATTACCTAAATGTATGTTGCCCATTAAAATGATTGATTATGATTCAAAGCTGGATATAAAAAAGTGTACTAAGGGTTGACATCCTATAGCCAGCTTTGGTTCACAATCATTTTAATAGGAAATGTACATTTGGATAATCGTAAACCAAAGGTGATATACATATAAAAGCTACATAGCTCTAAGTTGCTACTTGACGTCTTGAGTGGGACTTTTTGACACACTTTCCTATAGCCAGCTTTGGTTTATGCTCATGATCATTTTAATGGGAAATGTACGTTTGGATGATTGTAAACCAAAGGTGATATATATGCTACTAGTAAACCCATGTACAATCCTTTGAATTTCAAATAAACAAAGTTAGTTGATCAGCTAACTTTTGCTTCTTTTCATTTGAAACTAGGCCCCTACTGTCGGTTTTTATGTCTTAGTTTTGAACACGCCATTTTTGCACTGCAATAAGCAAAATATTTTAAGGCTTATTCTAGATAAGATGGACATATTTGGAAAAGGAAAAAAGTCAATATTTTTGCTTGCCATTGCCTTATCAGCCAATTTTTATTGCCAAATGTTTTAAATTTGTAATATATAAAACCTAAGTCCTAAGAATAAATGAATGGGAAAATGTTGGATTAGTATGTTATCAATTGGCAAAAAGTCATTTTTGTAAAAATTTGGACATTTTTATAAGCAAAAGACATCATTAAGTTTGTGTACCTTTTAAAAACAAATGGAAAGCTTTGGAAGGTTGAAACAAACTATAGATAAAATTATAGTACTTGCATAATCAGATAAAAACATTAGTGACTATATAATCAATTATATTCTTAATACATTAGTACCTCAAAGTTACTGAATTGATAGTAAAAAATATGTTATGGCCATAAGGCTGCCTGGCGCATGACCAAGATGGCCACACACCAAGATGGCCACAGCTCTGAATGGCTGCTTGGATAGGAATAGGTCTATATATTTCCTCATTTCCTATTGGCTGTGATTGGGGTGGGGTATGACCTAGATTTCGTTAGTGAAATTAGACTAAGTAAAACAAAAAACACTTCCCTTTACAGCAGGTATTACTACCTACTAAAGCTAGTAGCACTACTAGCACAATACATTTGGTTTTTGGATCATGGATAATAGTTTCAAACCTATCTTTAATATACTAAAACTGACATGTCGTTTGTATATGTTAAAAGTTAAAGGTAGAGGTTAAAGGTATTAGTTATGATAGAAGTAAGCAAAAATTGGAGTGCCCTCTTTTCTCTGATCTTTTCTCTCATCTCTACACTCTTGTCTCTTATCTTTTCTCTCTTATCTCTGCTCTCTCGTCTCTAATCTTTTCTCTCTCTCATCTCTGCCCTCTCCTCTCTCATCTCTTGCCTTCTCCTCTCCTCACCTCTCTCCTCTCCTCTCTCCTCATCTCTATCCTCTCTTCTCTCCTCACCTCTGCTCTCATCTCCCTTTTCCTCTTCATTCTCTTCTCCCTTCCCGCCTTTCTCCTCTCCATTAATCTCCCTTCTCCTCTGATCTCTCTCTGCTCATATTTAATCTCTCCTCTCATCAACTCTCTTCTCCTTTATTCCTTCGCCTCTCCTTTATCCTATGCTTGTATTTCTCTTCTCTATTCCTTACCCTCTCTCCTCACCTCTGGCCTGCTGTCATCAGGACTCCTCGCTTCGCTTTGGGGGCCAACGAAGCAGACTATAGAAGGGCAGTCATGAGCTGGGTTCTCAATCGAGGTAAAAAGTTTGCCAACCCCTGCATTAAAAGCACCTGGCTTAGTCACATTAGATAAAAACTACATGTATAGTGGAATGGGATTGAGAACAATGTGAACTAGCCTCTCTACTCTCAGCCTCTATCTACTCTCAACCTCTCTATTCTCAGCCTCTCCACTCTCAGCCTCTCTCTACTCTCAGCCTCTACTTTCATCTTCTCTGTCAGCTCAGCTTATATCTAGTTCTAAAATCTGAAGTCATACTCAAACAAAAACTTGTCTTTTGAAAACATGTATCGGCAAAATCTCTGGCCTCTTGTCTCTCTCTATGTCCCTCGGATCCTTTGAAACTTCTATCTTCTATTTTGTTTTCTCTCTCTCTCTTCTCTCTTTCTTCTCTTCTCTTCTTTCCTATCTCCTCTCTCCCATCTTCTCTCGTCGATCTTCCCTCACCTCTCTTCTCTTTCATCTTTGCTCTCTCTTCTCATTTATCTCTGGTCTCCACTCTCTCCCCTTAGGAAAGAAGGAAAGATAGGAAAGATAGATAGCAAACATAGGAAAGAAGCCTATGTTTGAAAAAGTGCCCGACTTGTACCAGCTGAGGCCAGCTAGAAGGCAACGCAGGAGAGATTTTGTTGTAAAATATCCAATCGAGAATGTGCCCACCCATGCACCTTCTGGTGGATGGGGGCAGTGCGCTGTCTTTGCTAAGAGCCAAAGACTATTCTAAAAAAATCACTGGAAGGAGCATGGAGGCCTTGGAGCCCCCATGTGTGAAGGCCGTGTCATGCTATTAAAGATTATAGGACTAAGAAAATTTATTTATTAGGAGTTAGTCTCCCGTTCGACCCCTGCTGAGTGGCAGAATGGTAGTCAGCCCATGATTGCTTAATCCCCTCCCAATTAGCATATTGAAAGTTTGCTCGTGTTGCCCCGTTGGATACCGCTTTTCGCTTATTTACGTGCGCTTTCCATTATATTCAAACTATGTTGTGACTCCGTGCTCATGTGGGGATGTTTATATATTTAAAGTTTCGACGCTGACTTGCCAAAATTGTAGGAGTTCACTTACAACACACACACACACACACACAAACATCGCGTCAGTTTTAGTATTAAGAGGATTTGAGCTCGAACTTTGAGCTCAAATTTGAGCTTGTACGGTATGTGTTTATTCCCTATAAGTCAATATTTATCTTGGAAACCGGAAAAATTTCTATGGGTCTGCCCCGCAGGAGGTCCTGCCCCGCTGTTTAAAATTTTGTAGGAACAATGGAAGTCTGGGACTGTTAGAATTAGCACATTTCAGTTTGATTTCTCGTGTTTGTTTGCACCTCGTAGGTCAGTGCGAAATTCTCTATTCTCTCTCCTCTATCATCTCGACCCTCTCTCCTATTATTTATTTCTTGTCTTATCTCCTCTCTCTCATCTCTTATCTGTACTCTCCTTTAACATCTCTCCTCTTTTTTCCCAACTCTTCTCTCAACTTTCTCCCCTTTACTCTTTCACCTCCCCTCTCTTCCTGTCCTCTCGATTCTCCCCCTTTATTCTCCTTTCTCCTTCACTCCACTTCTCTCCCATTGTCTCTCATGTCTGCTCTCACATATTTCTCTTCTTTCTCCACTCGTCTCTATAATCTCTTCCCTCTCCTCTCTCCTCTGTTCTAGCTCTACTGTCTCATTTCTCAACTCTGCTCTCTCATCTCTCCTTTCTCCTCTTTTATCTCTCCTATCTGATCTCTTCTCTCTTCTGTTTGTATCAGACTTGTATCTGTACATGTATTTAGAGGTTCAGCTTATTTTGACGAGATTTCAGAATTGTTAGACTTTGGTTGAAGCCTTGCATTTCTTGGGTATGTACTTGCTGAAAAATACATGCATCTCATATCTGTGCAAATTTGCCGCAGTGCATAAAGAGTACAATTGATATTTACATAAATAAATCTGAGGCTTCATGCTAAGTGCTGCATGCAAAGTCATTATATTGAGTTATTTATTTACAAGCCAGATTGTTATCATGGTTACCAACCATAGCAGTTGGTTAAAAATGTTGAAACTAAAAAAAGATTGCAACGAAAAATAACAACGGGAGATGAGAGCAGAGGTGAGGAGAGAAGAGAGGATAGAGATGAGGAGAGAGGAGAGGAGAGAGGTGAGGAGAGGAGAAGGCAAGAGATGAGAGAGGAGAGGGCAGAGATGAGAGAGAAAAGATTAGAGACGAGAGAGCAGAGATAAGAGAGAAAAGACAAGAGACAAGAGTGCAGAGACGAGAGAAAAGATCAGAGAAAAGAGGGCACTCCAATTTTTGCTTACTTCTATCATAACTAATACCTTTAACCTCTACCTTTAACTTTTAACATATACAAACAACACGTCAGTTTTAGTATATTAAAGATAGGTTTGAAACTATTATCCATGATCCAAAAACCAAATGTATTGTGCTAGTAGTGCTACTAGCTTTAGTAGGTAGTAATACCTGCTGTAAAGGGAAGTGTTTTTTGTTTTACTTAGTCTAATTTCACTAACGAAATCTGTCTTCTCCGAGACTTGAAGCTAGGTCATACCCCACCCCAATCACAGCCAATAGGAAATGAGGAAATATATAGACCTATTCCTATCCAAGCAGCCATTCAGAGCTGTGGCCATCTTGGTGTGTGGCCATCTTGGTCATGCGCCGTTAAAACGACTTGATATTATACATTATGGCAGAAGATGTAAAAGTAAGCTTAGCTATTGATTTTCGATTCCCAATGACGGGGGTAGGGGTCGGGTAGTTTTGGGTAGCTTTTTGGAGTAAAACACTACCAACAAAAATAAACGTGAATTTCATCATAATCTTTCAGTTTTTCACCTAAAAAAATTCCACACTAGAAGCTGCATAGGTTAGGCGCATTTTCTGGACGATTTGAAGCGGGTAGACGCCTAAAATCATCGGGTAGCCTGTTACCCCATTTTTCGGGTAGTGTTTTACCCCTTTATACCGTATGAAATTGATGTGCAGCAATAACGATTCTTTTAAAATGCGATTTAAATTTAAAATAGGATTCAAAAAAGGTATTTAAAAATAGTTCTGTCAATATAACAAATATTGAGTATAAGGATTGCTCTCAATCATAGGCGATTTTTGTAAAAAAAATTTGTACCTAAACATGTCCAAATATGCTTCAAAATCAAACAAACTACAACAAACTCAGTAAAGGCTTGCTCACACGTCGTCACACTCACAACTCAGCTACTCACAGTAAACAACTCAGCTACTCACAGTAAACAAGAGACCAAATAACAAATTTTGGACTATCGCACAACTTGTATATCAAATTTGATTCCTCTGTACATTGGTCGTATAATTTAGTGGCTCATTTGACGGCAATGTAAATGAGCCTTTAGAGTCAATATAAAAAATAGGTATTTAAAATGTGTTATAAAGCTTCAGCCAGCAGTCTATTTCCAGTTTGGCGCAATTTTAAATTCAATTTCTTACAAAAGTTCTAGCTATACTCTAGTCTAGTAAGGTCGGAAGTGCAAGGAGCTCTCTATATCTACACTTAATATTGTCTAAGCGTGTTTTATACTTTTATCTTACTTCCTATTTTACTACGATACTACTACTTTTTTTAAGACTCAGTTCCGTAGAAGTCTTGTAATCTTGTGTTCAGCTGCTCAGCTGCTGCCTGTGCTGTGCCTAATAATACACCTGTTTGCTGTTTAGTGTTGTCTGTTGTGTTAAGCCTAGGCCTACATTCGTAAAATATTTCAACGTTAATTTCAGCTTATTATACTCTATAACCAGGATTTACTGTTAACATCGCATGTTTCACTACCAGACTAGAACTAGGCTACTATAAGTATAAGCAGAAACATTTTTTAATCAGGTGGAATTTCTGGCAACGCCAATTTTCCTCTTTTGTTTGTTAAATTAATTTTTCGTTTGAACACGAACAGTACTTAGCAGAATGGCCAGAGGGAGAGAAGAAAGGCAACAATTGGATAGCATGAGCTAAACATCCTACCGCCCTGTATAGGCAACTTAGGAGACACGAATATATTTGAAAAGCATTTGAAAAAACTATTTGGAAAGCATTTGGAAGAGTAAAAGGTAAATAAAGCAAAAAGAAAACAAGAAGTTGCAGAGATTGCAAGAAAGGGGGCTAATTAAAGTATTAAAAAATGCATGCAAGCTGGCAAGGAAAGATAGGCCCTAGGCTGAGACAGGCACAATGCATGGGGCAAAAATGCGATTACAATGGTGTATGGGTGATTGTACCCATATGCACCAGCTGTCATACCCAGGTGTCAATTCAGAAAGGCTCATTTTTTAAGCTAGTTATCTTATGCTACAGCAGCTGCTAGATCTCATTTGGTGGTAGGCCTAGGCTAGGCCTATAGAAGCAAAGCAGGGTGAGTGTCAACAATAATGCAATATTGGTCATAATGCTATTGTTGACTGGCAAAACTTCATCAAGGACATCTGTTCTCAGTACCTGATTGACTATCCAGTCGAACTAGGTGGTCTTGGTAGAGATTTAGAGATAGACGAATCCTATTTCTTTCACTGAAAGTATTACCAAGGTACCCACTGGCCTGGAGGTACTAAACATGGTTGAATGTGGTGCCAAGAAGTGTGTGATGATTGCTGTTCCTAACCACACTGCTGCAATGCTGCTACCTTTGATTCAATGCCATACTCTCCCTGGTATACATGTGATTACTGATAGATGACAAGCATATGCCTAGCCTAGCTCTAGAATCATGCTGTTGTTAACCACCAGCTCTTGTTTGTCAATCCTCAAGACCCAACTGTGCACACAAACCTTATCAAAGGGACATGGGTGCATTGTAAGGCAAAGTTCCAAGCTATGCATGGTACAAGCCAGCCCTCTTTGAGTCATATCTTGAGGAATTCATGTGGCAGAAGATATACCCACAAAACACCTTTGAAGATAGGACACTTTGTTATCCAGTAGTGTTCTGTTGTAAGGAGGGTCCATGTGCCATAGCCATAGCTGTAAGCAAAACTATGGCTTATAAGATGGCTTATAAGAGAATTCCAATTCTCCATATTCCATAGCCATAGGGAACCCAATATTATTATATTCCTATAGTTCTCATAGCTGTAGCCATAGTTTTAACAAAAAGTCTAGAAAACAAAATATTTTTAATCAAGAAAATAACCTAGTGCTTAAGCAACTGCAAATTAAGTATATTCTAAAATTTGTATAAGTTTCTAAGTTGATAATTTAGTTTACTAAAGTATCTTTGATTTAGATTTACTCTACCTGTTTTTAATATTTTTTTTTCAATTTTTTATATCAATAACTATGGCTATGAGAATCTACAGAATGTGACAGCAACTACCATATTTCCGTAGTTATAGCCGTAAGAGCAGCTAGCTACCATAGGCATATCTATAGCTGCTGTAGGCACCTATTTTTATGATATTTGCCATAGGATCCCATATCTGTAGCTATGGCTACGGTGAAACATTATTATCTAGTCAATTGGCATTGGCTTTCTTTCAAGTTTGGTTAGTTTGTTATCTACTAATAAAAAAGCTTTTGTAGACTCAATTTACAGATGCTGTTGCATACAAGTATATTTAAAAACTGAAGCAAACTGTAAGACTTCAAGGCTTTGAAACATAACTTTCCCTCCTTTTTTCTCATTCTAAACTTGGGAGCAGATGATAATAGAGTTATACAAAGGTTGAAATCAACATAGATTATAATAGATTCTTTCTTCCGACGCGTTTCGGTCCAACAATGACCATCTTCAGGGTCTGGTGTATTTTTAACTCACACAACAACTTTATAAGTGAACAAATGTTAACTGTACAGTCCAAAGGGCATGTCATGGGCAGAATTTTCCAAAATGTTAAGCATAGATTGCAAGTACATAGTTCAGACTAGTGCCTTTACTTAGAATACCTTGAGCAAATGGCCCGCACCACTATGGGAGAGCTGAATATTCAGATTAGGTTTTTGGTCTTTAATGTACATGGATTCAAGTATGTTGAGCCTAAAATCAGTTCTACACCAATCAATAATTTTAAACTGCTGAGTTTGCTCAATTTCGCAACAACTGTTGCAACAGAGCAGGTGGTCTTGGATAGCCGACCTTTTTAACCAATGCTTTCTGACTCTGGTGTACAGGTGCCTTTTAGTTTTACCTATATAGGTAATGTTCTGGTCAACAGAACAAGAGAACTTATACACAACACCTGCCGCCAGAGCAAGAGGAACATGGGATTTCAGTCTACTAACGTATTGGCCAACCTTAGCAGTGCGGAAAACAATCTTAATAGGCGTGTTAAAGAATTTATGGAAGCTTTTCTCAATTTTCTTCTTCAACAGGTTAGAACAGTTGCCATAGAAAGGCAGGACCATGGTTGGGCAAGTTTTTAACACATCCTTATCAGAAGCAAAACTCGGTTTGTTTGTCATTTTTTTAGAGATGAAACTATTGATTTCACTGCAAATGACATTCTTGGGAAATTGATTCATTCTCAGAATTTTGGTGAGATTGTTAATTTCAATGTTGAAATTGGTCCAGGAGCTGCAAACCGTGTAGGCCCTGTGCAACAAACAACGAATCAGGCCAACTTTCCACTGTCTGGGACACACAGCTCCAAAATTAAGCATCAAGTTCGTGAAAGTGGGCTTGCGGTAAACTTTAGTGGAAACCGAATTACAGTGGATGTCAATGTCAACATCAAGGAAAGGGAGTTTCTTGTCACCAACTTCAACCGTGACAATGTACTTGCAATCTATGCTTAACATTTTGGAAAATTCTGCCCATGACATGCCCTTTGGACTGTACAGTTAACATTTGTTCACTTATAAAGTTGTTGTGTGAGTTAAAAATACACCAGACCCTGAAGATGGTCATTGTTGGACCAAAACGCGTCGGAAGAAAGAATTTGTTATAATCTATGTTGATTTTGACTTTTGTATTTCTCTGCCTGCTAAAGCATGCTACCTTACCTTAATAGAGTTATGACTATAATCACAAAGATTGTTATATTATAAAATAAAAAATGCAGTTTTGAAAGAAAATTCAAGGATAAATTAAAAGGTACCAAGACCCAAAAGCACAAAGGCACAAATATGCAAAAGATGTAAAAAGGAGATAGAGAAAAAGGAAGAGTACAAGAAAACTATTTTTGTTTTTTTAATAATCATTAATTGGTTACATATAAGTATAAACAAAGAGAAATATATAAAAAGAATGGTGATTAAATAAGTTCCTTACCTTATTTACCTTGCTTGCCTACTAAAATAGGAGATATAGCCTAGTTGGCTGCAACTAAATAGAAAGCTATGCACAGAGAGCTTACTGGCTTAATATCTAATCTAGTTGCATTCTATCAACTCTTAAAGCTACTAATAATGCAATTTGTATTATTGTTCTTAAGATTTTGTAGTATTTTTGAGGGTCTATGAAATTTGCTTGCGAGAAGTTTGCTTGCCAAAGTTTGCTTGCGGGACTTTTGCTTGCGGAATTTTGCTTGCCGAAGTTTGCTTGCCGAAGTTTGCTTGCGGAATTTTGCTTGCCGAAGTTTGCTTGCCAAACTTTGCTTGCGGAATTTTGCTTGCCGAATTTTGCTTGCCAAACTTTGCTTGCGGAATTTTGCTTGTCGAAGTTTGCTTGCTGAGCTTTGCTTGTCGAACTTTGCTTGCCGAAGTTTGCTTGCCGAATTTTGCTTGCAGGAAATTTGCTTGCTGCACATAAGCTTGCCGAAGTTTGCTTGCGGAATTTTGCCTGCCAAACTTTGCTTGCCGAATTTTGCTTTAATTTCGATTTTATAATAATTTGTATAATAATGTAACACTCGTTACCTCCACGGAACTTTGGGTTCTATTTTAGCTTTCGTTCCTCGGTGACAAGTACACTACTACTAGTACTCGTGCAAATCCGCTAGTCCAAGTTTGTTTACATTTTTATACAATTAATATTAGTATATGCATTCATTAGCATCACTACAATTATCATCCTGCTCAGTGCTGAAATCAGGAACTAAAAAGATTTACACTATTACTGATCCCTAACTACCTATATTGAATCTCTAATCATTATACGAGTCGTATATACTAATTCTTAGAATGAAACTCTATACACCTAGTTTGAAAGCTTAGTATCAAGTCAGTTTATGTCGACGCTGATAAGAATCCACTTGCAAAGCAACTGTAGTATGTAATAATTGACTGACCAACTTTACAAGCCATCAAACAAGCAAGCAAGCAAACAAGAAAATAATTTGGCAAGTTAAAACCTTGCAATTGTGATTGCAAATTTTTAGGAAGCAGACATCAAAATTCTGCAAGCAAACTTCGGCAAGCAAAATTCCGCAAGCAAACTTTGGCAAGCAAACCTCGGCAAGCAAAATTCCTGCAAGCAAATTTCCTGCAAGCAAAGTTCGGCAAGCAGACTTCGGCAAGCAAAATTCCGCAAGCAAACTTCGGCAAGCTGACTTCGGTAGGCAAAATTCGACAAGCAAAGTTCGGCAAGCAAAGTTCGGCAAGCAAAGTTTGGCAAGCAAAGTTCGGCAAGCAAAATTCTGCAAGCAAAGTCTGGCAAGCAAACCTCGGCAAGCAAAATTCCGCAAGCAAACTTCGGCAAGCAAACTTCGGCAAGCAAAATTCCGCAAGCAAACTTCGGCAAGCTGACTTCGGTAGGCAAAATTCGACAAGCAAAGTTCGGCAAGCAAAGTTCGGCAAGCAAAGTTTGGCAAGCAAAGTTCGGCAAGCAAAATTCTGCAAGCAAAGTCTGGCAAGCAAACCTCGGCAAGCAAAATTCCACAAGCAAACTTCGGCAAGCAAACTTCGGCAAGCAAAATTCCACAAGCAAAGTTCAGCAAGCAAAGTTCGACAAGCAAAATTCCTGCAAGCAAAGTTTGGCAAGCAAACTTCCCGCAAGCAAACGTCGTACTCCCATTTTTGAGCAGCTTGCTTACATACTAAAGGCAGTATAGACTAAAACTAGCTGAGGCTCCCTTGTGCAAGAGGTCTAACAATAAGTAGAGTTCTAGATTCTTCTAAAAGACAAGAAAGATAAGACATCAAAAGATAAACATTAGGTCTGCCTCCTATTGTCCCAAAATGAAAGCTTCCTGTTTATAGTATATTTTTGGTAAAAACCTGCCTTCTAGAGTTTTCTAAGAACTGAGGTTTCCCATCTTTCTATTTGAGAAGCTATAAATGATAGAGATAATAAAGTGTTCACAAGTTCTGGTCATTTTGTCAACCCTCTGAGGCCCTAGACAATAGTTTTTCATATGAATGACAAATCTGTAAGTTGACAAAATATCTAGGAATGAGCCAATGTAGCCCATAGTCAGGAAGGTAGCCGTGTGGTATAGTGTCTACTGGAATATTTTTGGGATGATCTATATGCCACCTTTGTGCCAACAAAACTTTAATAAATAAATAACAAGAAAATATAATATGAGTAAAACAGGAAGAAATCTATATAATATAAATTAAAATATATATTTAGGAAGCTAAAAGACAGACTTATATAAAACTATTCTATTAGCAAAATAAAATTTAGGAGGCTAGGCATATAGCCATGGATGTTGAAAAGTATCTATCTTGATCTAATGAACCATTTCTCTCTAAACAAAACTGCTAGTTACACAACTAGCCTCCCATGTGAGAAATAGTATTATTCAAATGCACACTGATTGGTCTACATCTAAATATACTAAATCTCTAAGGTTTGTATGTTTGTCCATAACGCTCTAGTTTTTTCTCCCATATACTAAAAATGAGTTGTCTATAGCTATGCGATAGATTTCAGAAAAAATGGCTCAACCGATTTTCTTCAAACTTGCACCATTCGATCAGAAATTTTCCTGGGACAGTACATGCATCTTGGCTAAGAAATTGCTCGATTCTAAAGAGATTAAATATTCGAAAAACATTCTTTTTTTGCAAAGGTCAAGCCAAATTTTTGACTTGAAATGCATTGTAATAATGCTAGATAAAAACCTGACTGACTGAATTTCAATTCTGATAAAGATTGCATCACAACAAGTTGAAAACAGTGCCAAAGAAATGCACACACAACTTGATTGAAATTGCGTAACAATATTGCTAACTTAAATTGAGACTGATACAGGCTGACTGAGAAATTGATTATGTCATAACTTTTTACTCCAACCGACTTGCTGTAAGAATTGAATTATAAGGGCCACAATTCATGTTCTCCAATTGACAAGAGATAGCATAGATGCGAACAGACTGGACTGCTAATGCAGCGATCTGGGTTCGAATCTTAGTAGTGCAAAAAGATTTTTTTATTAAAACACCTTAAAAACACAAAATGCTAAACACAAAAAAGCACAATGTCAAACATTAAAGAGCCACCATGTCGAACATATACGTGACTCCATGTCTAACATTAAAGAGCCACCATGTTTAACATTAAAGAGCCACCATGTTTAACATTAAAGAGCCACCATGTCAAACATTAACGAGTCACCATGTCAAGTATATTCGTGACTCCATGTCAAACATCAAAGAGCCATCATGCCAAACATTAAAGAGCCACCATGTCGAAAATAAAAAAGCCACCATGTAGAACATTAAAGAGCCATCATGTCATGCTTGGGCGCAACCTAGGGATTCACCCGGCCGTTTCTATTGGCAACACACACATGTAAGTCGCTATTGGACGGAATAGTAGTCACGTGACTGCTCTCAGCCACCATGAGCAGTAGAATGCCAATAGAAACGGCCGAGTGATTCCCAAGGTTGCGCATGTATGCATCATGTCAAACATAAAAGAGCCACCATGTCAAACATTAAAGAGCCACCATGTCAAACATAAAAGGACCAACATGTAAAACATTAAAGAGCCACCATGTCAAAAATTAAACAGCCACCATGTCTAACATTAAAGAGCCACCATGTCAAAAATTAAACAGCCACCATGTCTAACATTAAAGAGCCACCATGTCGAACATTAAAGAGCCACCATGTCTAACATTATAGAGCCACCATGTCGAACATTTAAGAGCCACCATGTCAAACATTAAAGAGCCACCATGTCAAATATAAAAGAGCCACCATTTCAAACATCAAAGAGCCATCATTACATTAGGGTGCCACCAGGTCAAACATTAAAGAGCCACCATGTCTAACATTAACGAGTCACCATGTCAAACATAAAAGAGCCACCACGTCAAACATTAAAGAGCCATCATGTCAAACATAAAAGAGCCACCATGTCAAGCATAAAAGAGCCATCATGTCAAACATTAAAGAGCAACCATGTCAAACATAAAAGAGCCACCATGTCGAACATATATGTGGCTCCATGTCAAACAGTAAAGAGCCACCATGTCAAGCATAAAAGAGCCACCATGTCAAACATTAAAGAGCCACTATGTCAAACATAAAAGAGCCACCATGTCAAACATTAAAGAGCCACCATGTCAAACATATGTGATTACTTGAATGTATTTTGTTTTACCTCGTACTCATTACATTATTAATTTGTTGGTTATAAAACTTTGCATCAATTTTGTCGTATTCTACTTTTTGATCTTGAAATTTTTAGCTCAAATTTGTTTAACTTTATATGGAACTACAAGCTACAATACACTAAGACCTGATCCCAATTCCCCAATCCCGATCCCAAGAAAAAAATTATTCCCGATCCCAATCCCACCCGAAGATTTCAATCCCATCCAACCTCTAATAACTAAATAATAAATATTAATATTGGATAGATAAATAACTATACTAGTACATATGCAACTATTAGCTTACCTAGCCAATCTAGCCGATCTAAATTGTTATAGACCAAGGGTATACTGCAAAACTGATAACTTTTTTTAATAATTTGATGTTTAGAAAAATGGCAATGATTTAAAGGTTTTTTTACTTTGTTTTGGGTCACAACTGAGCTTAATTTAAGTCTTAAAGGCCATTTCAATGAAACAAATTGTTTGATAGAAATTTCGTTTTTATTTAGGACCTGCAAGTTAAGATATTTATAAACCAAGGCATTTGTCTTTGCTTATCTATAAATCTATTCTTTAATTATGTATCATTTTAGCTTGATATATAAACTCAACTTGAAGAAACAAAATGCCTAAAAAGTATGTGCTTAATACTGACAGTAGCAATAACAACACATTTCCTAATTCCCATGCAACAGCAGAGCCAGGACGTAAGCATTTTTGTCAATTTGTTCACAGTCATAAAATAATTGTAAAGCTATAAATAAGCACAGTTAATGCAAATTATTCAAATGAATTATTTTAGAACCACCTGCATCTGTGTTTACCATTTCTGATGGCGAAATAGCAGGCTATCACATCAATAAAGACCCATTCCCTCTTGCCTCTATTGAGCTTCAGACTGGTGAGCATTTGAAAAAATTGTATCTATATCCTGAGGGCCAACACCCAAGCCACAGAGAATGTACATGACATTAGACATTGTACATGACAATGTACATTAGAAAGTCCGGGCTGCTGTACACCCTGTGTGAGCGTGTGGTATGAGTGCGTGCCTTCGTACACTATTGGCGCTCTTGTATTTGCTCAGGAGTCAGCGGATGAGCAGAATTGCCTCAGCGCTGGTTGTGGGTTGATGCACCAGGGTGCCCGCCTGCCTGCCTGGCAGTAAACATTTAGCCAGCTAGTTAACGGCCTTGAAAACATTGGGGTTAGGGCCACAGACACTTGCTGCTAATGCTAATGCTTGAGAGCAGCACAAGCTACAGTCTATGGTCTTAACCTCGGGGGTTTTCGCGCTGGAAGCTGGAGTGGCTCATCTAGGAGTATATAGAATCTGTGGTTAGCACAGCACAAGTGAGGATTTACCATAGTCGATAGAGCACCGACATCAGTCTTAGCCGACTTGAAATGCGTGAAGCGGAATTGCAATGAACCAATGGTATTTTGGCCATAAACATTCTCAGCAGGCTGGCTGACTGTCACAAAATACCTGAAATGTCCCTAATTCGTCCCAATCCTTCCATTCTCTATTCGGAAGCGAATTCCTCCGAAGGAGCCGACGATGACGACGACAGCGAAGACGACGAAGAAGAAGAAGAGGAAGAGGAAGAGAAGTCCACGTGGAACGGCCGATTCGAATTCGTGCTATCAGTGCTTGGCTATAACATTGGGCTGGGCAATCTGCTGCGGTTTCCCTACCTGTGCATGAAGAATGGCGGCGGTGAGCTTTGAATTCTATCAGTTTACATGACTGATTATTGAACAGCAGAGCTGCTCTGGGGCAAACGATTCGATTCTGTGCTCAGTCATTCAGGGTCAGCCCCAAGGCACAGACAAAGTGTACAAGTGTACATGTCTGAAAATTAGAAAGTCAGGTCCGCTGTACACCCTGTGTGAGCGTAATATCCCCTATATTCTTGAATTCACGGTATATCCCTATTCGAAATTCCGCAGGCGCATTTCTGCTTCCGTACTTTCTGTTTCTCATCGTGCTAGCCGTGCCGCTGTACGTTCTGGAGATGTCGGTAGCCCAGTACAGCGGCATGACGCCTATCAGACTGTTTGGCAATATCGCCCCAGTATTTAAAGGCATCGGCTGGTCCAATGTTATTACCTGCTTCGTTCTTAATATCTACTACAGCGTTGTGATTGGCTGGATTCTGTTCTACCTGGTTAATAGCTTCTACGTACCGCTGCTCTGGTCCAGCTGTAAAAATCAATGGAAAGATGCCAACTGCTTTGAGGTGAACCGCACCGCGCCTAGGCCTGAATATGTGACCAACTGCTCCGAGTACCAGCTGTTCGATAGGGCCCGGAAAACTGTCACTGAGACTTTCTACGAGTGAGAATGTCTGGGGGGACAGCTTTCATTGCTGCTTTTATGCACTTCAATTTGTGTAGTGTACATACCTCTGATCTCATCTCTATGTGATGTATTGTCTCTGATCTCATCTCTACGTCATCTCTTGTCTCTGATCTCATCTCTATGTAATGTATTGTCTCTGGTCTCATCTCTATGTGATGTATTGTCTCTGGTCTCATCTCTATGTGATGTATTGTCTCTGGTCTCATCTCTATGTGATGTATTGTCTCTGGTCTCATCACTATGTGATGTATTGTCTCTGATCTCATCTCTATGTGATGTATTGTCTCTGGTCTCATCACTATGTGATGTATTGTCTCTTATCTCATCTCTATGTGATGTATTGTCTCTGATCTCATCACTATGTGTTGTATTGTCTCTGATCTCATCTCTATGTGATGTATTGTCTCTGATCTCATCACTATGTGTTGTATTGTCTCTGATCTCATCTCTATGTGATATATTGTCTCTGGTTTCATCTCTATGTGATGTATTGTCTCTGGCCTCATCTCTATGTGATGTATTGTCTCTGATCTCATCTCTATGTGATTTATTGTCTCTGATCTCATCTCTACGTCATCTCTTGTCTCTGATCTCATCTCTATGTGATGTATTGTCTCTGATCTCATCTTCTATACCTTCTAGACCTACTACAACGCAGGTATGCACTCTTCGAAACTCGCCCGCAGAAAGTACATGCTGGACATATCTAGCGGCGTGGAACAATGGGGCGGCATACGCTGGCAAGTGTTTGTCACCCTGTTGGCCGCTTGGATCATTATCTACCTGTGCGTGTTCCGCGGCATTCACTCATTTGGAAAGGTAAGTTTCAATTTTGTCTATGGCTAATCTCGACTATCTACTCCCAAACTATAGATTTTGCAATGCTCTAAATGCTAGACTACGGACAGCAGAGGTGAAAGCCTAGGCTGTATACAGGGGTAGGCAAACTCCGGCCCGCTCAAGATTTGTGTCTCTTCTCTCAGCTCTCTTCGATCTCTAATCTCCTCTCTCCTCTCTTTTTCTCTTCTCTTCTCTTCTCTCCTCTTTTTCTCTTCTTTTCTCTCCTCTCTTCTTGCTTCTCTTCTCTTCTCTCTTCTCTCCTCTCCCTTTCCTCTCTTCTTGTCTCCTCTTCTCTTCTCTCTTCTCTCCTCTCATTTCCTTTCCTCTCTTCTTGTCTCTCTTCTCTCCTCTTCTCTTCTCGACTTCTCTCCCCTCCGTTCTCCTATTTCATCCATCCTCTCCTCTCGTCTCTTCTCCTTTATTTCCTCACCTATGCTTGTCCTATTTCTCTTCTCTTCTCTATTCCCTCTCCTTTTTCTCCCCATCCTCTGGCCTGCAGTCTGCTCTAGGCTCTTTCTATCTGGCCCTTAACCTTTTCGCGCCGGAGCTAGAAATACAAAAGCTCCGTTCCTGCCGACATGGTCAGCTGGGCTGGCCATAGACTACAGCTAGAATCTTAATTGCGCCGCTGTGCAAAGCCCTTCTAGCCGAGAATGGAGCATTTTATACTTGGCTTGGACAAATCTAGGGTCGAAAAAAGCAGTTTCAAAGTGCATTTCACTTAATGCTCTCTGAATAGATTATGCAGTGTGTACACTCGATGTCTAGCAATAGCCACTACAGTTCACTTTAAAATCTGCAAACAGGCCTTTCTGAAAGAGAAAGCACTGCACCTCCTTAATACGAGTCGTGCATCATTTTATTGAAAATTCAATCAGCTACAACCATAGACATTTTGCATGCATCGGATTCTGAGACGATAAATAGGACTTTTTCACCATTTTTCGTATGAACAGCGCTGCTGACCATGCTCGGCAGGAACGGCTACTGTGCAAACTTTTCTTTTACCATAGACTCCAAAAAATACCAGCAGTAAAGGCTGTTGGTCCATGGTCAGCTTTGCTGACCATCCGGCAGCTGAAAGTTAAGGTAAAAAGTTTGCCGACCCCTGCTGTGTAGCCTCGTAGGTTGGGCCATAGACAACGCGCAGTAACATGCAATACTATATACGAGCGTATTTACTACATTACTACATTTATCTCCGTTGCTACGGGTAAAGTTTGTGTTCTAAAACATCACGAATCTTGCATTAAAAATGAATCGTTAATGAATTGTTTGAATTGGCAAAGTCGAGTCCGGCTGATACCGGCGGTAACAATGTCCATTCTCAGCGACAGCAGTCCTTTATTCGTTCTCTCCGTATATATCAGTGAGTTCTCTGAGCAGCGGGTCTGTGGCGACCAGTGCTTCAATACAAAACCTTCATGCAGCATGGACAATCCCATATTTGACTCGAATGTTCACCTTTCTTGAAATTCGTGTAGTTTTATAATGTCATAATGTGTCTGTTTTTTGTCCTACCCAGTTTACAGTTTCTCAGCTTTTACGTAGTTCCTCGTTAATAATCAATAATCAGCGGACACCCCGGCTTCCATCTTATCAATAACCAGCGGACACCCCGCCTTCCATCTTATCAATAACCAATGGACACCCCGCCTTCCATCTTATCAGTAATCAGCGGACACCCCGCCTTCCATCTTATCAATAATCAATGGACACCCCGCCTTCCATCTTATCAATAATCAATGGACACCCCGCCTTCCATCTTATCAATAATCAATGGACACCCCGCCTTCCATCTTATCAATAATCAATGGACACCCCGCCTTCCATCTTATCAATAATCAATGGACACCCCGCCTTCCATCTTATCAATAATCAATGGACACCCCGCCTTCCATCTTATCAATAATCAATGGACACCCCGCCTTCCATCTTATCAATAATCAGCGGACACCCCGCCTTCCATCTTATCAGTAATCAGCGGACACCCCGCCTTCCATCTTATCAATAATCAGCGGACACCCCGCCTTCCATCTTATCAGTAATCAGCGCACACCGCAACCCTTAGTGGACACTACTCTAACCATCAGCGGCAACCCCATTGCTTTTATTCAGATCAATCTAATAGAACTAAGCACTAACAAACTTACTCCCCACTAAACACAATGGCCAGGTTGTGTACCTCACCGTGCTGTTTCCCTACGTGGCGCTCACCACCCTGCTGATCCGAGGCGTGCTTTTGCCGGGCAGCCGGGAGGGCATTCTGTACTATCTCACGCCCGACTGGCCAAGGCTGGCCACCCTGACGCCTTGGATTGACGCGGCCCAGCAGATCTTCTGGAGCCTCGGGCCAACCTGGGGCGCGCTGATCATGCTGGCCAGTCACAATCGGTTCTCTAACAATATTTATCGGGACGCTATTCTCACGCCCATTGTCTGCTCCATGACGGCATTCCTTGGCGGCTTCGTCATATTCTCCTATTTAGGCAACATGGCCTGGAAACTGAACACTGGCATTGACTGCATCTTCAAGTCCGGGCCAACTATGGCTTTTATTGTCTATCCGGATGCTGTGCTGAACCTGCCGTTTCCGCAGATCTGGTCTGTGATTTTCTTCATCCTAATACTCACGCTCGCCGTTGACAGTGAGGTGAGTGAGAACAAAGACTTGCTTGGAAAGCGGGATCATACAGAACAAAGACTTGCTTGGGAAGCGGGATCACACAGAACAAAGACTTGCTTGGGAAGCGGGATCTTGCAAAATAAAGACTTGCTTGGAAACCGGCTAATTTTAAACAAAGACTACATGTACTTGAAGAATCAGTTGGATAAAGATTGAGTTGACAAATTTGAATAACAAAGACTTTTCTTGAGGATATTATGGATAAAGAACAAAGGCTAACTTATTAGGATTAAGATCAAGATTGTGAAAGAATGACTAGCTCTCGGTAACTAGTCTATCATAAACGAAGACCCATCGAACTGTTTCGAACTTAACAACGCCCTCCCCCGCCGCTGTCGCCAGTTCTGCACATTCGAAACTATGTACCAGTGCCTGGCCGACGAATTTCGCATATTGAAACGACGCCAATGGCTATCCAAGCTAATTATGACAATTGTATCACTACTGCTAGGCCTGCCTATGACTACTAATGTAAGTAGCGTGCTGCAGTTTTGAATTGGCAAGATAATTAATTGCTTTAGTTTGATTCTTATTGACCGCACTCGATATGATTTCATGCTCGCAGGCGGCGCACTATATCTATCAGCTGATGGACTGGTACCACGTGACCCTGCTGTCCTTTGTGGCTCTGGTAGAGGTCATCTGCCTTGCCTACGTTTATGGTAATTTAAATTTCAGCTTTGTTTAACTTGAATTCATCAGCTTAAATTAAAATTTATTACTGTTTATTTTGTACAGGTAGTCAAAGGATTCGCAAAGACGTTGAAGTGATGACTGGCATTAAAATGACAAAGGCGTGGGACTTTTACTGGCGCATACCGCTGCTGGCTATTCTGGCTGTGAGATTTTTAGAATTCTATTTTTTATGGCTTTTCTTATTTGCCTACTTATAGTAGAAATATTGTATTCAACACTGTATCTTTATTTTGTGCTACTCATTTTTTGTCAAGAATGAGTAGTATCATCAGGAAAATTTGTTTTAAAAATTTGAAAAAAATGCTTTGCATTGTAAATCCAGGGCCTGTTGATTATGACTTTGGTCAGTCATGAGGCACCAACTTACGGCAATTACCAATATCCGCCCGGAGCCATTGTGTTCGGCTGGGTCCTGGCTGCCACCGTGGTCATTCCGCTGCCTGTCTTTGCTATTCATAGCCTGTTACAGCAGGCCTATTGTCCACCCGTCAAGTACAACAGCAAAACCGAGGTTTGTGACCGTTTGTGTATACTTGTTGCCATTGTTCCGGAAAGGGGGACAATTGATGAGGCTTGAATTCCTGTTTCTGTCATCACCTTCCCAGATCCTGAGTTGCTGGGCCAGCCTCCCAGACCCTCAGTTGCTGGGCCAGCCTCCAAGATCCCCAGTTACTGGGCCAGCCTCCCAGATCCTCAGTTGCTGGGCCAGCCTCCCAGATCCCCAGTTGCTGGGCCAGCCTCCCAGATCCTCAGTTGCTGGGCCAGCCTCCCAGATCCTCAGTTGCTGGGCCAGCCTCCCAGAGCCTCAGTTGCTGGGCCAGCCTCCAAGATCCCCAGTTGCTGGGCCAGCCTCCAAGATCCCCAGTTGCTGGGCCAGCCTTCCAGAGCCTCAGTTCCTGTACCAGCCTCCCAGAGCCTCAGTTCCTGTACCAGCCTCCCAGATCCTCAGCTGCTGGGCCAGCCTCCCAGTGCCTCAGTTGCTGGGCCAGCCTCCCAGACCCTCAGTTGCTGGGCCAGCCTCCAAGATCCCCAGTTGCTGGGCCAGCCTCCCAGATCCTCAGTTGCTGGGCCAGCCTCCCAGAGCCTCAGTTCCTGTACCAGCCTCCCAGAGCCTCAGTTGCTGGGCCAGCCTCCCAGAGCCTCAGTTTCTAGGCCAAGAACAGACAGCAGCCAAACCGCACCTGAATTGCAGGCGATGCGGACGCTGGTGACGCAGACAGAAGAATGGTACATCAGGATCCGCATCAACTCGGACGGACTGGTGAAATAGTCCGGGCGGAAATGGACTGTGCTGACTAATCTGCTTTGCCGCTGTATTTGATTGCTCTCCACAGGCAGAAGAAAGTCAACAGTTTGGTAATCTCATTTTTATGCGTTTTAATTCGAACAATTTTCTTTGCTAACTACCTTTCGGCTTGCTATAAGTGGCTTTATGCTCCTAGAGTAACATTAACGTTTTTTATTACCAAAAATTTGTAGCTATTTATTTGCAAACTGTTTTAAGGTATACTAACTTCTGTGACTACTAATAATAATCAGCAGTTTGTGCTGCAGAATTTTCAGACTAATTTTTGTAAAGTCACTTATTCGTAAGCTGTCTGCAGCTAAGTTTGGTTATTCTATTCTCAAATTGTTTGAGTTCTTTTTGAATTTGTGCCACTATTTACATTAGTAACCTTTGAGTCGCACTTTTGCATTGTTTTTTTAAGATAATTCCTCATTCCAGGGGTGGGACATTATATCTTCATTATTTGTTTACTTCTACTTTACACTTTTTTGCGAACCATAGAAACTATTAATATGGCTTAATTTTGTCTTTTCTCTTAACGATCCATTTTTGTGGTAAATGTCCATGTAAATTCCTGCGACTGGCTGCTCACGCAATCAGATATCTGTGTTAGATATTTGCTATTTTAATTTTCATCTATAGTTTAACCTGATGAAACTGGCTTTCCTATCAACTGTAATTACTCTTCTGACCAGCTTCCACCATCCAGTCCCATTGTACACTGGCTCTCAACCAGCCCCTCACCATCCAGTCCCAATGTACACTGGCTCTCAACCAGCCCCTCACCATCCAGTCCCAATGTACACTGGCTCTCAACCAGCCCCTCACCATCCAGTCCCAATGTACACTGGCTCTCAACCAGCCCCTCACCATCCAGTCCCAATGTACACTGACTCTCAACCAGGCCCTCACCATCCAGTCCCAATGTACACTGGCTCTCAACCAGCCCCTCACCATCCAGTCCCAATGTACACTGGCTCTCAACCAGCCCCCACCATCCAGTCCCAATGTACACTGGCTCTCAACCAGCCCCCACCATCCAGTCCCAATGTACACTGGTTCTCAACCAGCCCCCACCATCCAGTCCCAATGTACACTGGCTCTCAACCAGCCCCCACCATCCAGTCCCAATGTACACTGGTTCTCAACCAGCCCCCACCATCCAGTCCCAATGTACACTGGCTCTCAACCAGCCCCCACCATCCAGTCCCAATGTACACTGGCTCTCAACCAGCTCCCCACCATCCAGTCCCAATGTACACTGGCTCTCAACCAGCCCCCACTCTGATGCACGCTTGCTTTTCAATCAGCCTTCAATTTATCAGGTTAAATCAAGTTTAACAGCTGAATTCTGTATAAAAGTGTATGAGTTTCAAAGTTTTTAGACTTGTCCTCACCGCAGGGTTATAGTTGCTCAATCGGTCGTTAAAGAACTCATTTGACCTTAAATTACTTTTTTAAATTAAACGAATTCTAATTCGTGTATTCAGACAGTTGCATGTGCATCCGTTTATAACAATTGAAACAGCTGTTTACGTTGTTGAACAACCTGAAGCTGTTTTATTCATAAGCAAATCGCTTCTCTGATTTTATTGAAGCATTGCACTACTAGCAGTAGCAGGCGCTTAATAATTCAATGAAGCTGCGGCCTTCTTTGTTACTGTGATTTTTTTGAGCGAGAAAAATGTTTAAAAACTGATTACTGTCTAAATATACACAATTTCATGAATAAACTCCGTGGTTTTACATTCCTCACCCAGTTGCGCGAGGGTAAATTACTTGTTTTTCTACTAATTATGGCTACTGTGTCCTCATCTGTGCTTCATTTTCACTCAGTTTTCTCAATTCTGACTGGATAGCGCCATTCCTGATGGGGTAGCGCCATACCTGATGGGGTAGCGCCATTCCTGATCGGGTAGCGCCATTCCTGATCGGGTAGCGCCATTCCTGATGGAGTAGCGCCATTCCTGATGGGGTAGCGCCATTCCTGATGGAGTAGCGCCATTCCTGATGGAGTAGCGCCATTCCTGATGGGGTAGCGCCATTCCTGATGGAGTAGCGCCATTCCTGATGGGGTAGCGCCATTCCTGATGGAGTAGCGCCATTCCTGATGGAGTAGCGCCATTCCTGATGGAGTAGCGCCATTCCTGATGGAGTAGCGCCATTCCTGATCGGGTAGCGCCATTCCTGATCGGGTAGCGCCATTCCTGATCGGGTAGCGCCATTCCTGATCGGGTAGCGCCATTCCTGATGGATGTAGCTCCATTCTTTATGAGGTAGTGCCATTCCTATAGGGTAGCGCCATTCTTTATGAGGTAGCGCCATTCCTATAGGGTAGCGCTATTCTTTATGAGGTAGCGCCATTCCTGATGGGGTGGCGCCATTCCAATTCAGTATTTCTCGTAGCCGGTTATAGTTTTAGTTTCAAGTTGCAAAACAGTTCAGCACTTATCGACATCTACCCACGCATTTCTATGCTCCAATACACGCAGTTCCTGATCTTACATAGGTCTCGAGAAAGCATCTTTGCTCTTTAGAAGACTCCCTGATCCTCTCACGCACAGTCGCTGCCCTGAGGGCTCGCTGCCTCGAAATGCGCAAGCAGGGGGCGGATCAAGTTTTGGCTTTTTCCCGCTCTCGCCTCAGCTTTCGAAGCTTTCTGCATGTCTGCCTTCCGTGTCTCGGAGCAGCCATCGCTTCTCTTCATCTGCGCGTCTGTCCGGCTCTGTGTGCCTTTTCAGGGTCAATTTCAATTAGGTCCCGGACTGCAACTGGAGATGCTGTTTATAGGGAGCTTGTTTGACTCTTTTTAACCCGGATTGACCCAGCTTGCTTCAGCAGCGGTGTGGTCGACCAACCATTCGCCATTGACATTGGATAGCCTTTGACAGGTGTCAGTAAATGCGCCCTCGTAACTTCCATACAGGCACTACAGCTGGTACTCGTATTACTGTAAATTTACGAATTCGAAACAGCAGCTGGGATTAAATAGGAGGCTTGCATCTACTTGAATTAAATATTCGAAAGGATTTCTGAAATCGATCGCATACATGCCTAGATAGATACTGACGAACTCTTTTTAGTAGAAGGATTAGAGCAGCTAACATTAAACAACAGAAGGATTAGAGCAACATCGATTGAAGAAATTGTGGTTGAAGCAACTGGGATTAAAGCAACTGGATTAAAGCAACAGGGATTAAGGCAACTGGATTAAAGCAACAGGGATTAAAGCAACTGGATTAAAGCAACAGGGATTAAAGCAACTGGATTAAAGCAACAGGGATTAAAGCAACAGGGATTAAAGCAACTGGATTAAAGCAACAGGGATTAAGGCAACTGGATTAAAGCAACAGGGATTAAAGCAACTGGATTAAAGCAACAGGGATTAAAGCAACTGGATTAAAGCAACAGGGATTAAAGCAACAGGGATTAAAGCAACTGGATTAAAGCAACAGGGATTAAGGCAACTGGATTAAAGCAACAGGGATTAAAGCAACTGGATTAAAGCAACAGGGATTAAGGCAACAGGGATTGAAGCAACTGAGATTAAAGAAACGGATTAAAGCAACTGGGATTAAGGCAACTGGATTAAAGTAACCGGGATTAAAGCTGCACGGATCCTTTTGAATTCGCAATAACTCAATGCAGTCCTGAAGCATTGCAGGCCTCTTGTAGATGGCGTGCCGTCCCAGAAGGCGGTCCCAAATGCGTTGGTGCCGCAGTCGTAGCTTTCAAGCAAAGGTGCTTCCTTCGGTTCCCGCTTGAGCCTGATCAGCCACGTGAGTGCCTGCGGCAGGTTCACAAGCTCCACGTTCTCCAGCCACATCTTGTACCGCGGATTGGCGCCCAGCTGCCTGCTCAAAGTGATGAGGCCGGCCGCTCTGGCATTGGCGAACGCGACGCAGCGGGGCTGCGAGCTGCCCGCGGGGCCGAGCCCATCGATGAGGTGGCACAGGGCGGTGTATTGGAAGAGCGAGCACCGGCCAGTGTCCGAGTCGAACTCGGCCACCTGCAGGCCGCAGGCAATCCTGGAGCTTTCCACGTTATATTCGATGTCGCTTCGAGCAGTGGCCGAGTGCACAGCCAAATTCTCGAGCAGGCACTGCCGGCTGATCAGGCGGTTCCAGGAGCTCGGCGAGCTCTCACAATGGACCAGCTGGACCAGGCAGGCCGCTGCGAGCTGAAGGGAGACTGGAGTAGCGATGAAGCTGGTTGCCATGCTGGCTGCTGTGCGATTCTGGATGAGAGAGCTTAGCAAGGAAGCAGGTGGCAGAAATCCTGCATGCAATAGAGTTTATGCTGCTCCCAGGGCAGTGCGAAATCGCCCCCTAGCAACCAGCTGTATCAGCCATCAGCTCAGAATTCAGCCACCTCAGCGCCACCCATGCTGTGCATATTCATTGGCATCACAACATTCTGCAACAATTCTACCTGCTCATCTCTCCGCATGCAAACAGTTTGGGCTGATAACTGCGGGTCCGGAGGGGGGGGGGGCGCACCAGTACCACGAAAAGCAAGAGCAGAAACTTTTTACGGAAACCTTGCGTCCCTAACGCAGGTGGAAATCTCAATGGCCCTGGGGGTAGTGAAAATATTTTATTGCTTTAATGATGCAGGAAACTTTCTAAAGCCGATGCAGGCGTCCATTTACGGGTCTGTATGTCTGTTTGTCCGTCTGTCTGTCTGTCTGTCTGTCCGTCTGTCTGTCTGTCTGTCTGTCTGTCTGTCTGTCTGCCTGCCTGTCTATCTGCCTGTCTGTCTGTCTGTCTGTCTGTCTGTCTGTCTGTCTGTCTGTCTGTCTGTCTGTCTGCCTGCCTGTCTATCTGCCTGTCTGTCTGTCTGTCTGTCTGTCTGTCTGTCTGTCTGTCTGTCTGTCTGCCTGCCTGTCTATCTGCCTGTCTGTCTGTCTGTCTGTCTGTCTGTCTGTCTGTCTGTCTGTCTGTCTGTCTGTCTGTCTGTCTGTCTGTCTGTCTGTCTGTCTGTCTGTCTGTCTGTCTGTCTGTCTGCCCAGCTCCCCTCTGCTCTAGCTGAGCATGTGTCAGCTGGCGGCCATAACTGCCGGCGGACTAACTGTTATATTTTTCATACTGAACATGGAGTTCAGCGGCTTGCATAGTGCTTTACTTTAATCCGGTGTTGGTACAGTTCAGCCAAATGGTTCACAGTGTTAATTTTATACCCATGTGCACTGCTCTGATTTATTGCCTAATATTAAATAGCCTAATGGTAAAGATGTCCCCAGTCATGCCTCTGCCTGTGCACTTTACCGTTTGATTTTTGATGCAGTTCGAAGCCCCCCGTCCGTACTTGAGCACGAGTTGGGAGCAGATCTCAGTATACCAGCTTGTTTTTGCGTTGTTAATTGCTTTTAGTCTGAGGGCTTCCTTCCCGCTGTGAGGTTTCTGCTGATAATTTATTCAGTGACCAACGCAGCCGCTAATTTCTTAGAATTTTGTTATACTTTTTTTCGGTTGTTAATTAAAATGTACTTTTAACAGTTTAGGCAGGAATGAACTGGAGATTGGGTCAGCTGCAGCATGCAGCGATTCTGTACTTTTAATATCGTGTTGTACTTTTTTACATTGAACAAAACATTTGAACATGCATAGTAGCAGGTACATATCGGGAATTTGCTATAGCTGGGTGATTATCATGTATGGAATACTCAGAATCAGGTGAAAAAATATTTATACAGATGAGGTATAGAAGTAAACAGCAAATATCAGCTAAGCTTCAATACACGGCATGATCTGTGATTTGCTAAGTGAATTCTCGTGTGATTTGCATCCTGGCTATTTTACGTATTCGAGATTTTTACTCATTTTTGGCTCCAGTTTTGCCTCATTAAAGGTGTTTATTCTATGGGTTTACTTTCAAATTAGAAATAACACTATTGTAAAACGCGTTCCCGCATGAGATATTTTTCATATTAACAAAGTTTTAAAAGTTCAATTACTCGAAATTCTACAGTCACTCGTTCAGACAATACAGTCACTCGCTCAGACAACACAGTCACTCGTTCAGACAATACAGTCACTCGCTCAAACAATACAGTCACTCTCTCAGACCACAGTCACTCGCTCAGACAATACAGTCACTCGCTCAGACAATACAGTCACTCGCTCAGACAACACAGTCACTCGTTCAGACAATACAGTCACTCGCTCAAACAATACAGTCACTCTCTCAGACCACAGTCACTCGCTCAGACAATACAGTCACTCGCTCAGACAATACAGTCACTCGCTTAGACAATACAGTCAATCTCTCAGACCACAGTCACTCGCTCAGACAATACAGTCACTCGCTCAGACAATACAGTCACTCGCTCAGACCACAGTCACTCGCTCAGACAACAAAGTCACTCGCTCAGACAATACAGTCACTCGCTCAGACAATACAGTCACTCGCTCAGACAATACAGTCACTCGCTCAGACAATACAGTCACTCGCTCAGACAACAAAGTCACTCGCTTAGACAATACAGTCACTCGCTCAGACAATACAGTCACTCGCTCAGACAACACAGTCACTCGCTCAGACAATACAGTCACTCGCTCAGACCACACAGTCACTCGCTCAGACAACACAGTCACTCGCTCAGACCACAGTCACTCGCTCAGACCACAGTCACTCTCTCAGACCACAGTCACTCGCTCAGACAATACAGTCACTCGCTCAGACCACAGTCACTCGCTCAAACCACAGTCACTCGCTCAGACCACAGTCACTCGCTCAGACCACAGTCACTCGCTCAGACCACAGTCACTCGCTCAGACCACACAGTCACTCGCTCAGACAATACAGTCACTCGCTCAGACCACAGTCACTCGCTCAGACAATACAGTCACTCGCTCAGACCACAGTCACTCGCTCAGACCACAGTCACTCGCTCAGACAATACAGTCACTCGCTCAGACCACAGTCACTCGCTCAGACCACAGTCACTCGCTCGGTCCGCTCCATTGTCTGGCGAAGTCGCTGCCGCTCCGGTATCTCCAGCAGCTCCGCCGCCACCGCCGCTGCCTGTCGCTTCCGTCTGGCCGCGGACCCGGTCGCCATCGCCGGCTGCTGCAGCAGCTGCTCCGCTTGGTGCCGCCTCTGCCCGCCGCCGCCGCCTCGGCCGCAGCTGAGCAGCTGGCGCAGACCGGCCCGGAATCGCTCCCCGATCACGCAGTAGAGCAGGAAGTTCAGGCAGGAGTTGATCAGCACCAAGAAGTTCGTAGCCGCGATGGTCAGCTGCATTGCGTTCCTCTCGCCGTAGCGCGACTTTCCTAGAACGTCCAGAGCGGTCAGAGTGACATTGGGCAGCATGAGCAGGTAGTAGCACAGCACAATGGCCAGTGACACGTAGGTCAGCTGCGCCTCCTTCTCGTAACGGCGCCCGACGCTGCGTCTCCAGGCTTTGACGCTGCGTCTGAGCGATGCCGCGATGCGAAGGTTCATCACTGTGATGGCCGAGACCGGAACTACGAAATAGAACACCGTGTACATCACGCCGTTGTAGGCGATCTCGTACAGGCTGGCGCTGGCGGCGGCGTCCGACGTTTCGTTGCCGGTCTGGTGATCGGCGCCGGTCGAGCCCTCAGCCCCGGTGACCAGCCAGGGCGCCGGCTCGTAGGTGTACTTTAGCGGGGCACAGTCTGGGCTGGCCTGCGGGGGCGGCAGCGGGACTGACTTGGTGTGACCCCCCGACTCACTTGGCGTGACCCCCCTACTCACTTGGTATGACCCCCCTCGACTGACTTGGTTTGACCCCCGACTCAATTGGTGTGACCCCCCGGCTGACTTGGTGTGACCCCTGACTAACCTGGTGTGACCCACTGACCGATCTGGTTTGACCCAGCTCTTGTATGAGCGCCCCCGATAAACTGGTGAACGACCCTGACTAACTGGCGATGACCCTCATCGATAGGCCGCTTGTATCAGCGCAGGACGCCGCCCACCTGAAAGCAGCCGAACAGCTCAATGGACCGATTGATGAGCAGCTCCTGCCGCTCCGGACTGGGCTGCTCGCTGCCCACCGGCCGGGCCACCACCACCTGTTCGAAGTATTTCGGCGCGTTGTAGACTGCGCTGAACACAACTACCAGCAGCAGGTTTCGAACCACGGTCCGTCCGGACGGCGGCTCGTCCAGGGCGGCTGTCAGCGGCCGGCAGACGGCACAGTAGCGCTCGAACGACACCAGCAGAGTGATATAGATTGAAGCCAGCTGCATCGTGTAGCAGATTGGCATCACATACTTCACAGTGTAGCCCCTGGTCAGGTACAGGTAGTACAGCGGCTGGCTGGCCACCTGCGGTGCGGTTCATTAATGTCGGATTTCCGGCTTGATTCAGGATTGATTCAAGATTGATTCAGGATTGATTCAGGATTGATTCAGGGTTGATTCAGGATTGATTCAGGATTGGTTCAGGATTGAGTCAATATTAATTCAGGATTGATTCAGGATTGATTCAGGATTGATTCAGGATTGATTCAATATTGATTCAGGATTGATTCAATATTGATTCAGGGTTGATTCAGGATTGATTCAGGATTGATTCAATATTGATTCAGGATTGATTCAGGATTGGTTCAGGATTGATTCAATATTGATTCAGGATTGATTCAATATTGATTCAGGATTGATTCAATATTGATTCAGGGTTGATTCAGGATTGATTCAGGATTGGTTCAGGATTGAGTCAATATTGATTCAGGGTTGATTCAGGATTGATTCAGGATTGATTCATGATTGATTCAGGATTGATTCAGGATTCATTCAGGATTCATTCAATATTGATTTAGGGTTGATTCAGGATTGATTCAGGATTGGTTCAGGATTGACTCAATATTAATTCAGGGTTGATTCAGGGTTGATTCAGGGTTGATTTAGGCTTGATTTAGGGTTCATTCAGGGTTCATGTTAGGGTCGCTGCAGCCATATATGGAGTCTACTCAGAAGTGGGTATGCAAAGGAAGTTGGTTGGTTTACTACACATAACGCCATTTATTAAAGTTCACAGCGCACCTGATGGTACTCATAGAACACGCCAAGTACGTTGACCAGAAAGTTTCCTAGAATGAAGACGGCGTCGACGACGCACAGGGCGGACAGGATGGTGAACAGGGGGCACCGGCGCCTCTTGTTGGCCTGCTGCAGCACCACGAGGGACAGCAGGTTGCCGATGATGCCAAAGATTGACAGGCAGCCGGTGAGGTAGAAGGCCATCACGCTGGTTGCCAGGTGCATCCGGTGGTGCTGCATTGGATCCACCGTCACTGGCGGTAGCAAAGTTCCGGCAGAAATTGCGGCGGGGGAATTCGACATCTGAGTGTTGATGAGTTCATCGACTTTGAAGGGAATTTTGATCTGATGTGTTGTTTGTATAGTGAAACGATTCAAGAAGCAGATTCAAGGACACTGAGGGAGCGGAGAGGCGGATTCAAGGACACCGAGGAAGCGGAGAGGCGGATTCAAGGACACTGGGGGAGCGGAGAGGCGGATTCAAGGACACTGAGGGAGCGGAGAGGCGGATTCAAGGACACTGAGGGAGCGGAGAGGCGGATTCAAGGACACTGAGGGAGCGGAGAGGCGGATTCAAGGACACTGAGGGAGCGGAGAGGCGGATTCAAGGACACTGAGGGAGCGAAGAGGCGGATTCAAGGACACTGAGGGAGCGGAGAGGCGGATTCAAGGACACTGAGGGAGCGGAGAGGAGGATTCCAGGACACTGAGGGAGCGGAGAGGAGGATTCAAGGATACTGGGGGAGCGAAGAGGCGGATTCAAGGACACTGAGGGAGCGGAGAGGCGGATTCAAGGACACTGAGGGAGCGGAGAGGCGGATTCAAGGACACTGAGGGAGCGGAGAGGCGGATTCAAGGACACTGAGGGAGCGGAGAGGCGGATTCAAGGACACTGAGGAGCGGAGAGGCGGATTCAAGGACACTGAGGAGCGGAGAGGCGGATTCAAGGACACTGAGGGAGCGGAGAGGCGGATTCAAGGACACTGAGGGAGCGGAGAGGCGGATTCCAGGACCCCGTTTCAAACTTAGCGAACTCAGTCGAGACTCACTTTTCAAATCGCAGAGGTTGGTTATAAATTTTAAAGTGGTCTATCTTGCAAAACTCGAATCCGAGAGCTTTGAGAGCTCAGCAGAGACCTCACTCGATCTGTTCGAGAACTGTGATTGACGCCTGGAAGCTGCTGCATGCGGCTTTTGTTAGCAGGGCATGGGGGCTGCTGAGAAGCAGACTTATTAGCTGCCCAATGGGAGGGCTCTGAGAGACGCAGGACGGAGTGAGAAGCACATTCATTCTGCGTCTCCGAAGGTTCGGCCGTCACTCAACGCCCTAGCTATTTGTTTTCATTTTAACGTAATCTCTTTTTAACATAAACTCATAACCATTTGTCAGCAGCTGTCAGTCTTGATTTTGCCTGTGAAAAGTTTTACAACCTCTGTCATTCGAGTCCCAAGGAGAGCTTCTGATGGCTGAGCTATCAATCTGCCTCTTCGCCTCTCCTTCGGTGTCCTTGAATCCACCTCTCCGCTCCCTCGGTGTCCTTGAATCCGCCTCTCCGCTCCCTCAGTGTCCTTGAATCCACCTCTCCGCTCCAACAGTGTCCTTGAATCCGCCTCTCCGCTCCCTCAGTGTCCTTGAATCCGCCTCTCCAAGCTCCCTCAGTGTCCTTGAATCCGCCTCTCCACTCCCTCAGTGTCCTTGAATCCGCCTCTCCAAGCTCCCTCAGTGTCCTTGAATCCGCCTCTCCGCTCCCTCAGTATCCTTGAATCCGCCTCTCCGCTCCCTCAGTGTCCTTGAATCCGCCTCTCCAAGCTCCCTCAGTGTCCTTGAATCCGCCTCTCCGCTCCCTCAGTGTCCTTGAATCCACCCGCTCCCTCAGTGTCCTTGAATCCGCCTCTTCGCTCCCTCAGTGTCCTTGAATCCGCCTCTTCGCTCCCTCAGTGTCCTTGAATCCGCCTCTCCACTCCCTCAGTGTCCTTGAATCCGCCTCTCCGCTCCCTCAGTGTCCTTGAATCCGCCTCTCCGCTCCCTCAGTGTCCTTGAATCCGCCTCTTCGCTCCCTCAGTGTCCTTGAATCCGCCTCTTCGCTCCCTCAGTGTCCTTGAATCCGCCTCTCCACTCCCTCAATGTCCTTGAATCCGCCTCTCCGCTCCCTCAGTGTCCTTGAATCCGCCTCTCCGCTCCCTCAGTGTCCTTGAATCCGCCTCTTCGCTCCCTCAGTGTCCTTGAATCCGCCTCTTCGCTCCCTCAGTGTCCTTGAATCCGCCTCTCCGCTCCCTCAGTGTCCTTGAATCCACCCGCTCCCTCAGTGTCCTTGAATCCGCCTCTTCGCTCCCTCAGTGTCCTTGAATCCGCCTCTTCGCTCCCTCAGTGTCCTTGAATCCGCCTCTCCACTCCCTCAGTGTCCTTGAATCCGCCTCTCCGCTCCCTCAGTGTCCTTGAATCCGCCTCTCCGCTCCCTCAGTGTCCTTGAATCCGCCTCTTCGCTCCCTCAGTGTCCTTGAATCCGCCTCTTCGCTCCCTCAGTGTCCTTGAATCCGCCTCTCCACTCCCTCAGTGTCCTTGAATCCGCCTCTCCGCTCCCTCAGTGTCCTTGAATCCGCCTCTCCGCTCCCTCAGTGTCCTTGAATCCGCCTCTTCGCTCCCTCAGTGTCCTTGAATCCACCTCTCCGCTCCCTCAGTGTCCTTGAATCCACCTCTTTGCTCCCTCAGTGTCCTTGAATCCACCTCCACTCCCTCAGTGTCCTTGAATCCGCCTCTTCGCTCCCTCAGTGTCCTTGAATCCACCTCTCCGCTCCCTCAGTGTCCTTGAATCCACCTCTTCGCTCCCTCAGTGTCCTTGAATCTACCTCTCCACTCCCTCAGTGTCCTTGAATCCACCTCTTCGCTCCCTCAGTGTCCTTGAATCCACCTCTCCACTCCCTCAGTGTCCTTGAATCCGCCTCTCCACTCCCTCAGTGTCCTTGAATCCACCTCTCCGCTCCCTCAGTGTCCTTGAATCCGCCTCTTCGCTCCCCCAGTGTCCTTGAATCCTAAACTTGAATGTTAATGACGGTTTCAATATTTTCACGACTTTAATTTTCGTAGGAAGCAAAAGATTTCAAACTTTCTCGGACTAAACAAATCCTGTTTACTGTTTTTTTTTCGGTCAGGAAACCCAGCTACTCAACGGAGTCCGCCTTCAGTTAAAGTCCTTTGAATAAAATCCCCCTTGACGCCCTCCACTTGACGGAATTCCGGGCACACAAATTTAAACAAAAACCGACAACCGTGGACGGAATGCTAATGAAGCAAGCCAGCTCAGTCCAGTGCGCTGTTCTGAGCCACGTCAAAACTGAAAGATAGCCTTCTTCAAGCTGATAGCTGCAGCACAGTCTTCTTCTTTTATCAGCGGGATGCCAGTCTGACCGTTTTAAAAAGTTTCCCCACACAGGGCGCGAAATCCCATGCACTCGGCTCCTTCATCGATTAGAAAATGGCAGCCTGTCATTCAGAATTTGCTCTGATTTTCTTCGAATATAAACAATAATTTATTAAAAGAAAAATTGGCTGCATCATACTACTTATCAAGTAGACAGTCCGGAGAATTTTTAAATTACTTTCGCTAATAAAGTATCTACCGGTATAAAAACCATGATTTCAGCAGTCCAGCTGGATGTCAGTGAATGATTTCAGCAGTCCAGCTGGATGTCAGTGAATGATATCAGCAGTCTAGCTGGATGTCAGTGAATGATGTCAGCAGTCTAGCTGGATGTCAGTGAATGATGTCAGCAGTCTAGCTGGATGTCAGTGAATGATGTCAGCAGGCTAGCTGGATGTCAGTGAATGATGTCAGCAGTCTAGCTGGATGTCAGTGAATGATTTCAGCAATCCAGCTGGATGTCAGTGAATGATGTCAGCAGGCTAGCTGGATGTCAGTGAATGATGTCAGCAGTCCAGCTGGATGTCAGTGAATGATGTCAGCAGTCCAGCTGGATGTCAGTGAATGATGTCAGCAGGCTAGCTGGATGTCAGTGAATGATGTCAGCAGTCTAGCTGGATGTCAGTGAATGATGTCAGCAGTCTAGCTGGATGTCAGTGAATGATGTCAGCAGTCCAGCTGGATGTCAGTGAATGATGTCAGCAGTCCAGCTGGATGTCAGTGAATGATGTTAGCAGGCTAGCTGGATGTCAGTGAATGATGTCAGCAGTCTAGCTGGATGTCAGTGAATGATGTCAGCAGTCTAGCTGGATGTCAGTGAATGATGTCAGCAGTCTAGCTGGATGTCAGTGAATGATGTCAGCAGTCCAGCTGGATGTCAGTGAATGATGTCAGCAGTCCAGCTGGATGTCAGTGAATGATGTTAGCAGGCTAGCTGGATGTCAGTGAATGATGTCAGCAGTCTAGCTGGATGTCAGTGAATGATGTCAGCAGTCTAGCTGGATGTCAGTGAATGATGTCAGCAGTCCAGCTGGATGTCAGTGAATGATGTCAGCAGTCCAGCTGGATGTCAGTGAATGATTTCAGCAGTCTAGCTAGATGTCAGTGAATGATTTCAGCAATCCAGCTGGATGTCAGTGAATGATGTCAGCAGTCCAGCTGGATGTCAGTGAATGATGTCAGCAGTCCAGCTGGATGTCAGTGAATGATTTCAGCAGTCTAGCTAGATGTCAGTGAATGATTTCAGCAATCCAGCTGGATGTCAGTGAATGATGTCAGCAGGCTAGCAGGATTCTAGTGCATACGTTTTTCAGCAAAAAAATGTTTTTGTATTTTCGATGTTCCTGTCAGGTGAAAAATGTATTTTAGTGCATCAAAGCAGTTCAATCTCCTTTGACTAGCAGAGCTCCACATTGTCAATTAATAACTGCAAGGCTTTCCCTCACTAATCCTTCACAGATTTACACGTAAGTCACAAAAAAGACTGTCACCTCAGCATTTAGATTAAAATTCTGTCCTTAAGAGGGAGGCTTTGACAGGTTGCTGCATGGCAACTTGCGCGGATTAACGAACTGAGTTTTTTTCCCAAGCAAAGGGATTTGTTCTGCCCCCGCTCCTTTGGGAAATTACCAGGCACTGGATTGAGAGGCTGTCAGTCGAACAGCCTAACACCGCATCAGGATTTCTTCAGAATTTTCAGAATCAGTTAATTACCGAATTCGCACCTGTCAGCAGAGACTGGCCGGATTCCAAATTAATGTCCTCCTCTTTGCCAGCTTTGAGTCGGCAGAGCCTGCGAAATTATTCAACTGTGGTTTTTTCTGACGTCAATTGGCGGTGCATGTTGGCTGTCAGCTGCGGCCGGTTCTGCATCTGGTTTTTTGGCGTCTTACAGCACCGCCTCTATCGGACCCAAATAGATCTCTTCACAGACCCCTACAGCATCTCCTACAGCACCCCAGCAGCATCCCTAGAGAATCCCCTATGCCACCCCAACAGCAGCAACTCTTATAGCACCTCAACAGCACCACAATAGCACCCCAACGGCAACCCCAACAGCACCCCAGCAGCACCCCAACAGCACCCCAACAGCACCACAACAGCACCCCTACAGCATCCCCTACAGCACCCCAACAGCATCCCCAAAAGCATCTTAACAGTACCCCCACAGCGCCCCAAAAGCATCTCAACAGCATCCCTACAGCACCCCAACAGCATCTCAACAGCACCCCCACAGCACCCCAACAGCATCTCAACAGCACCCCCACAGCACCCCAACAGCATCTCAACAGCACCCCCACAGCACCCTAAAAGCATCTCAACAGCACCCCCACAGCACCCCAACAGCATCTCAACAGCATCCCTACAGCACCCCAACAGCATCTCCACAAGCGCCCCCAACAGGGTCTTAGATCAATCGCTAGATGCTTCTCTACTCTCTCTGTTGTTCTCCTTCTGTTGTCCCCTGACTAAAAAATCTGCTTTTGCCGCATATTTAGAAACCAAATCCACCCTAGTAACGAAAGCAACAACAGAGAACCAGCAGCAAGCAGTTGTTTTTCACGATCTCCCCTCTTGATGATTAAGGTTGACTGGTCAGTTTGATTGGATCACAGGTTCACATCGGAGCTTGTCAATGCTTGCCAAAGCAGTTGGAATGAGATGATAAAGTCAAAGGAGCGGCAGGTCATCCGTGCTCCGGGCAATTTCTCATTCACAAAGGAGAAACTCTTAACACACACGGTGGCTTGAGTCAGTATATGATAAAGTCAGTCGCCCACAATCTGAGCAATGGGCATCTTGCCACTCCAAGGATACCTATATATGGGCCCTATTGTGCTGGCTTAGTATCTGGACAGCTGCGCCCATCCGCGTGTTAGCGGCACATGCCAATTATCTTCACTGTCTAATGTCTAATTAGCGTAATGCAAAAATGAGGGAGGGTACGGTTGCGTAATATCTACGTGATTATACATCTCTTCTATTTTATTATCTTGATGTAGCCAGTTGTAATATCTATTGAGTAAGTTTTCTGTTACGAGCTAGTTCCTCGTGCGTAGTATGTCTCTAATGGTATTTATTTTATTTGAAAAAATCCGAGCTAAAATATACTGTTTCTTGTTGAATTGTTGCTCTGGGAAACTACTAGTACCGGAATGGTTGCTATAGAAAGGTACGGTTGCTATGGAAAGGTATGGTTGCTATGGAAAGGTTTTCGTACCGGGATGGTTGCTACGGAAAGCTACTCGTACCGTGATGGTTGCTATGGAAAGCTACTGGCACTGGGATGGTTGCTATGTGTAGTGAGCGAGAGACAAGCCAGTCAGATTTAGTCCAGAAAACAAAATCGAACTCTCCCACGAAGGGTGGAGTTACTTTTATATTTAATCAGGAACGCATGTACATATAAAATCAGAGTGCGCAAGTACATCGCATTCCTTAACCCCTAATCACTAACTAGCAGAACGAGCCAGTGAGTAAACTCACTTTACAACATTCACCCTCCTCCTTAACAGTCACTAATTCCCATCACAGCTACCAATCAGTGCGTCACGACCTGGCCGTACCACAACGGCGGTGCCCGCAGTCGCGTACTGCGCCGCAGCTCTGCGTCGGCCTCAGCGGTCGCCGGCAGCGGGTCCGTCGGGCCTTCTGGCGCTGCCGGCTCCGCAGCCACTGGCGGCTGTGGCGGCATTGCCGTTGCCGAAGGCGTGCTGGCACCCTCGGGCTCCGCATGAGGCATACAGAGGCTGGTGTGCCACCTTGAGCCGTCCTCTAACATGACGATCGTCAGGCTGATGATGTCGCTGACCCGTAGAGGTGGTGACACGTGGCTCTGCAGCTTGCCTCGCATCCGTGGAGATCGCACTCGCACCAGGTCGCCGACCCGGAATTGGCGCGGCGGCTGCCGGGATCTGTTGAGCCGCTTGAACTGCCGTCTCTGCCGCTCCTGGATCTGATCGGCCAGTGGGTGCTTCTGAGTCGATCGCCTCGGCTGCAGCGTCCACAGCGGCGTGGTGATCTTGCGGCCAAGCATTAGCTCCGCTGGCGTCACGCCGGTCAGCGCATGCGGTGTCGATCGGCACGCCCACAGGATGGACTGCACCGCTTCCAGGAACGAGTAGTCGTCCTGAAGGTGGCTCTTCAAGCCCTCTTTGACTTTAGGAAGTCGTTGAACTCCTGGGAGACGAACTGGGGTCCTCCATCGGTGGTGATTACGCGCGGAATGCCCCAGCGACAAAACAGCGCCATGAGACTCTTTATAATAGTCGCAGATGTCGCTGAAGAGAGGCAGACCAGTTAGGGCCACTTTGAATGCAGGTCGTGTACACCGAGTATGAAGCGGCAGTTCTGTGGTGCACCCTCGTGCAGCTCTCCAAACAAGTCGATCTGCAATTCTGTCCACGGTTCCTTGGGCCACTCGGTCGGGGTCAGCACTGTCCGATGCGGCTTGAAGCTCTTTTCACTGAGGGTACACGCAGAACAGCTGCTGACGAACCGAGAGGTCGAGAGATGTCGCTGTCCATTTTGGGCCACCACGCGGTGTCTCGGCAGTGATGCTTGGTTCTGCTGACCATCTTGTGACCTTGATGCGCTAAGTCGAGCACTCCCTGACGCAGTTCTTCCGGTATAACGGCGCGAGTTCCCATGGCCAAGCACCTGCCGTTGCTCCAGACAGTCAGTTCGTTCCTGACACTCCAGAAGGGCAGCAGGCGCTCATAGTTTTTTCTTGTCCGACCAACCGGCAACTGTGAACTCAGCGACTCGTACCAGGAGCTCGTCCTTTGAAGTTGCCTCGGCCAGTTCATCCTCGGTGACCACGGTCAGCGCCTCCGCCAGGAGCACTCTCTGGACTTCCAGATCGTCCGTTGCATCGCCTTCTGTCGGCTCGGCCGTGTCCTGGCAGCGCGACAGAAAGTCGGGCACGATGTTCTTGGCACCCGGGACGTACTTGACGATACCCGCTCCCAGATGCTGACAGCAGCGTGGTGAGAGCCTGGTGATCGGTGTGGAGCTCGAACCGTCGGCCGTAAAGGAAGAAGCGCTCACAGGCGAAGATGCAGGCCAGGGCTTCCCTCTCGCTCGCCGAGTAGCGGCGCTCCGTAGCACTCAGAGTTCGGCTCGCAAAGGCAACCGGGTGCCACTGGCCGTCGGAGTCTTGCTGGAGGAGCATCGCACCGAGAGCTGATGCTGAGCTGTCGCAGCTGACGATGATCGGCTGATCTGCCTCGAAAAACTTGAGGCAAGGTGGCTTGCACACTCCTGCCTTCAGCTGCTCAAAAGCCTGCTGGCACTCACTGGTCCACTTTCACGACTCGTCCTTCCTCAGCAGTTTCATGAGGGGCTCCGCCGTGCTGGAGAGGCTGGGAATGAAGTTGCCGAAGTACTTCACGACGCCTAGAAACGCAGCCACTTCCTTGGTGTTCGTTGGCGGCTGTACCTTCTCGATAGCTTCGACGTGTGACTGCAGCGGGCGGACTCCAGAAGCGCTCAGCTCATAGCCTAGGAAATTGACCTTGTCCTGGCGCCAGGTGCACTTGCCCGTATTGATAGTCACGTTGTGCGTCACTTCACAGCTTGCAGCACCTTGAACAGGCGCTTGTCGTGCTCTTCTCTTCATGCCGCGTGCACTACGATGTCGTCAATAAAGTGCACTGCGCCTTTGATGCCACTGAGGATCTTAGCCATCACCTTCTGGAACGCAGCCGGTGCACTACTCAGGCCGAAGCACACCCTGCGATATCGATATAGGCCTCGCTCCGTCACGAACGTCGTCAGATTTCTGCAGTCCTCGGCCAACTCAGTTGCAGGTAAGACGAATTCAGGTCCAACTTGGAGAAGCATCGCGACCCGGCAAACTCGGCGGAGAGCTCCTCAAACGTCGGAAGTGGGTATCTGTCCGGTATGATGCTCTTGTTTGGGCCTCTCAGGTCGTTGCAGATCCGGATCGAGCCGTTCGTCTTTGGCACCACGACTAGGTTTGACACCCAGTCCGAGGCGTCGACCTCCTCGATGATGCCTTGCTGCAGCAGCTGGTCGATCTCCTTTTGAACCGAATCTCTTAGGCTGAGCGGCACTCTGCGCAACGGTTGAGCAGTCGGTTGCACCGCGGGATTGACTCGCGGCCTGTGCTGAACTCCTTTGATGTGTCCGAGTCTCTGAGTCAACTGGTCGACCTACGTCGTATTAATAGCGTGATGGTTGCTATGGATTTCGCTAGTGAAAAACTTTCAGTGCCGAAAATCGAGTTGACAGTGACCCGTAGCCAGCTTAAACCCCGAGCTCGCACACGAATGCGTTTATAGAGACAGCTGTGTACGCCTTGGCTTTTTAATCGCTATGGTTACCAGCTGGGTGCCCTTTTAAAGCCATTAAGCGGCTCGTTAGTTAAACAGCTCATCTCAGCTACACTTCTGTTGTTAAGTAAGGGATTTTTTCCTTGTTGATCCCCTGTCATCATCAACTGTGCTTCATTAACAACTTGCCTGCGTGAGTACTGCACAGATACTTCTAAATTTAAATTTGACTCGATTCAAGGCATACAATCGGCCTTCTGGGCCTTCTGGGCCTGTCATCGCGGGTGAGTGTTGCCGACAGGGAGGCCGCTGGTATTAGAAGCAGAAATTCTTTCCAAGGCTGACACAGTCGGACAGAAGGGAATATAAAACTGCGGTGAGAGATGATGAGAGGCTGGACTCGCGGCAACTCGAAGGCAAAGTAATCGAATTCCCGATCCCCGGTACTGCCCGTTAGCGAAGAAACTCAACTGCCCCATCATTTCACACAGCATCCGCTTGCCGTACAGAGCTGGGCGTCCTTTGTACCTTTGCCTACCTATGCAGTGCTTACCTGCTACACATAGCCTCTCTCTCTGTCTCTTTGAAAACGAATTTCCGAAATCTGAACCAATCAGGGTTTGAGTTGTTTGCCGATGACTGCACAGCGACTCGGAGTTCGATTCCTTGATAAACCAACCCTTGAGCAGCTCATGCTAGTTGAGACTCTCGCCAGAGCAAGCTGAAAAATCATTGACCACCAGATCAGCAGTCGATAAAGAAGACGATTGGGACCTTAATAAGCAATCGAATAGCTACAAATGCGTCGATATGTAAGTGTATAAGTTCTGTAAATGTGTAAAAATTGTGCTATTTGCGCTACTGATTGCGCACAGTCAGAGCTTTAGTTCTAAATTTCTAATCTAGCTCGTAATTGTAAGGTTCTGTCGGAGCGTTGCGACCAACGTTAGGCCAGTGTCGAATTCCCATCAAAAAGATTCAGTATCCCTCAGATCATCACCTGTAGATCCCTCAGATCATCACCTGTAGATCCCTCAGATCAGCACCTGTAAGATTCCTCAGATCAGCACCTGTAAGATTCCTCAGATCAGCACCTGTAGATCCCTCAGATCAGCACCTGTAAGATTCCTCAGATCAGCACCAGTAAGATCCCTCAGATCAGCACCTGCAAGAGCCCTCAGATCAGCACCTGCAAGAGCCCTCAGATCAGCACCTGTAAGATCCTTTAGGTAGCACCAGGGGCTTTAGCACCTGGGCTTTAGCACCAGGGCTTTAGCACCAGGGCTTTAGCACCAGGGCTTTAGCACCAGGGGCTTTAGCACCTGAGTTTTAGCACCAGGGGCGCCAGCACCAGGGGCGCCAGCACCAGGGGCGCCAGCACCAGGGGCGCCAGCACCAGGGGCGCCAGCACCAGGGGCGCCAGCACCAGGGGCGCCAGCACCAGGGGCGCCAGCACCAGGGGCGCCAGCACCAGGGGCGCCAGCACCAGGGGCGCCAGCACCAGGGGCGCCAGCACCAGGGGCGCCAGCACCAGGGGCGCCAGCACCAGGGGCGCCAGCACCAGGGGCGCCAGCACCAGGGGCGCCAGCACCAGGGGCGCCAGCACCAGGGGCGCCAGCACCAGGGGCGCAGCACCAGGGGCGCCAGCACCAGGGGCGCCAGCACCAGGGGCGCCAGGCGCCAGCACCAGGGGCGCCAGGCGCCAGCACCAGGGGCGCCAGAACCAGGGGCGCCAGCACCGGGGCGCCAGCACCGGGGCGCCAGCACCGGGGCGCCAGCACCGGGGCGACAGCACCATTAAAAAAGACGCAATGTACTGTCGGGCAGCCGATTGCGGAGGCTGCAGCCCCAATGGCTGCGCCACTCACTGCACTTATAGCTACGCTCGTATTAGTTTCTTTAACCCACACCCAATTCCTCGCCTAAAAGGGTGATTTTTTTTAGTTTGGCTCTTTATCTCTCCCCGATGCTTAACATCGTTAACTCTGCCCAACCGCAGCTACAGCGAAGGGCTTAGGGAAGATTCTGGAAGGCCCAGCTACATGTAGGGAAGTTCTGCAGATAGCATGTAGATACCTCCTCCGGCTGCAACTCCAAATACCTTTTTTGTTATCGCTCCCTGTAACCTCTGCCGGGGCAGGGGGTAACTGGACTAATAGTGTGGTGACCCAGAGGTTTTGGGTGATTAGAGCTGAGAACTCTTATTCTGTTCGATCGTTTAAACTTGAGCTGATGACCGGGCATGCAGTGAATAAGCAGTGAAGCCACACAAAAATCGACCGCACCAGAACTAATGAGATATCTCACTTTCAGAGAAAAAAGTAAAGCTCAAATTTCTGTCACTGATTTCGATTCGATATTTAGAACTTAAAAAAAATAAAACTATAGATCAAGTCGCGACTTACGACTATACCATGTATATCAGTAATCGGAATTGAGTTGCTCTTTTAAAGCAAGATTGTACTAGATTGTATATTAAAGAACAATTTTTTATTAAATTTATATAAAAGTAATAAAATGAAAAAAAAACTTAAGCTAGCCGAATGCCTAGTATAAAATCTGCCCACAGTAAGGCAACGGTCTACGTCCAAAAATCAGTCGTATGCGCTACTGTAAGTAGCATGCTCTGCTCTTGCATGTATCGATGGACTGACTGATCGATGAGTCATTTTTTAGATTTTGTTATTTTTAAACTCACAGTCTTTAGTTTTCGAATTATATTTTTAAACCGTCTTACAGAGCTGCCACGATAGTATTTATACACTTTTTTCTGATTGCTATTACAAATGCTTGTTTAACTTTTTTGTTTCTTGTTAAGCGAAAACAATTGAATCACAGGGAATAAAAGTTAAAATCACCATGTTACACGAGAGCAAACTTAGAACTTTTAGATAGGCATAGTCTAATTATACTGGGCCTAGTAGTAGGCCTAAGGTTGATTTTGACTTTTCAATTCGTTTTTTTTCTTAAAGTAGCATTTTGTTGCATACCACAGTTTGTCGGCTTAGAAGTTAGAATGTAAAAAACAGGCCTATATATATTTGTGTCCTATCTAATAATTAGATCATAAAAACTTGAAACAGACCTAACTTAGAAGAGCAAATGTGTGTGCTGGTCTCAATGATATAAAGTATCTTAAACTATAAAAAAAGGCTTATTAGGCCTGGGTAAATTGTCCTTTTGAGTATGATTTGCTGACAATGTTATGCTGGTAACTGTGAATTTAATAAACAGCATAGCATACTGACAACTGATAGATATCCATGCATTAACAGCATGGGATTTTTAAATCAGTTATTATATTTTCAAGTAAGTAAAATAATCTATTTTAAGCTCACTCCTATGTATTTTCATTTCAAAGTTTTAGTTAGAAGTTGAATTAAAAAAATATATTAATATAGTTTCTAATATCACATTTTTTTAATTTTATTTAGACCTAAAAGAATAGGCCTATTATTATTATTGTTAGAGTCTCCATAGAGCTTTTTAAAGTTTAGGATTTTTAGTTTTTTAGATCTGCATCTAAATTCTAATAGAGGACAATAACAACATTACAAAATGGCTTTAGGCCCCTAATTATTTAAGGTTGGGTAATAAAAGGTTAAAACATTTTTTATCCTAAAAATTCATTTTTTTCATAGGAAAAAGTATATTATATTTATAGTTATAAGTTGCCTCCTCGCTGTTTCCGGATGCATGGAGCCCCCTGCAGCTAAGTCAAGCTAAGTCATAGTTATAAGTTGGTACTATTTAAAAATTATATACCATATATCCATAGGCTTATTTGTAATTTTAAACTAGGCCTATTGGCCTTATATTAGAAAATATTTGTTTAAAAAACAAAAATTAAAATGAAAGTAACAGAAAATAAAAATGAAACAAAAAATAAAAACTTATAGAAGATATAAATATTTTAAATTTAGTAAAAGTCTTATTTTTTAAATATTGCAAAAAAGATATATAACCAGTATTAGTAAAGGCCTTAAAACTAGTTTTTTGCCATAGCTGTAGCTACGGCTACAGGATCCTATGACAAATATGGTAAAATAGATGCCTATGGCAGCTATAGATATGCCTACAGTAGCTAGCTGCTCTTATGGCTATGACTATGGAAATATGGTAGTTGCTGTCACATTCCATAGATTTCCATAGCCATAGTTATTAATGTTAAAAAATTGAAAAAATATTAGAAACAGGTAGAGTAAAACAAAGATACTTTTAGTAAACTGTATTATCAACCTAGAAACTTATAAAATATACCTAAAAAGTATAATAAAACACTAGCAAACTCTAATTTTTATTAATGTGAAAAAGTTTGGCATTTGTACTTTCAGTAACAATTAAGTATTGTTGCTCTGAAAAAAGACAAAATATAATCTTACAAAGGCAATCAAGTGTTTCTTTTATTTTCTAACTTAATTTGCAGTTGTTTAAGCACTAGGTTATTTTCTTGGTTTAAAATATTTTGTTTTCTAGACTTTTTATTAAAACTACGGCTATGGGAACTATGAGAATATAGTAATTTCAAGGTCCCTACAGCTATAGAATATGGAGAATTGGAATAAGCCGTAGTTTTGCTTATGGCTACAGCTACGGTATATGGACGATGGACCCTCCTTATGGTGGAATACTACTCAAAACCCTATACTACAAAAAACTAAGGCCTAGAATTTTTATTCTGGCATAGGCTTATGCCTACTATGATCTAAACTATATGATTTAAATAGGTCAAATTGTATGTTTTGATTGCAAAAGATTATAATAGCTTATAATATAATGCAAGTTTTATAAGATGTTGACAACTTTGCTAGATATATCTTGTCACATCTTCTATTGATTGAATATCATAAGTCATTAGATATTATATTTAGTTCAATTTCTTTTTATAAAATATTTGATCTTATAGTAAATTCAAAAGTAAGTAATTTTAATTAGCAACAAAGTCTTATTAATCTGTTATTTAGGATATATTTACTGAATATAACTTGACCTTGTTCAATAAAGTAAACTTTGATGATCCTTAATTACAAGTTTGTATTTAATTCTTTTCAAGAAAAAATCTTCAGAATGACCCTAGCTTTCATATTCAAGAACAAGCTGACACTATTTTTGTCTTCATTTGTTTCTTGCCTACCAGGAGCCAACTTCCATTGGCACAGCAGTGTGCATAATGCCTGACAATGAGATAGTCAGGGCCTGACAATATGCCTGACAATGAGAGTCAGGGCCTGACAATATGCCTGACAATAAGATAGTCAGGGCCTGACAATATGCCTGATAAAAATGAGATAGTCAGGGCCTGACAATGAGATAGTCAGGGCCACTATTTGAATCCTTTGTGTGTCTATGCATAGTATCCATGTGCATGCTAAACTAACAGAAATCTCTCATCCCAATCCCGAGCAGTGCCTCCTGCTGGTTATAGGCCTGGTGGCCGCAGTGAACGAGCTGCAGCTCCAAGCCAATGCCACTTTGATGCAAAACGAAACCGCAGTTCAAAGAGTTCGGGCTGGCACGCTTGACTATGGTATAAACTGCTCCGTGTCTCGCTATATTATTTTCACCTCTGGCGAGAAACCCACTTTGGTTGCCTGGGAGGTGGCGCCAGATGATGGCGGCGTCGGCAGCGGCTCCTGCCACGTCTACCTGCCAGACAGAGCTGGCGCCAGCGATCGGAACTGCGCCAGGATGTCAGAACAGTTGGGAATTCGACTGGGCGATGCTGATCGACCGGAGACCGGATTAAAGATTGGATTAGTGAATGCTAGTCACGGCGGTTGGTACAAGTGTCGAGTGTACATCGATAATCTGCTGTATATTGGCCACACCAGGCTGCTGGTTGAAGGTGAGTGACGTTAATGGAGTGTGGTTTTAATTCGAGGTAGGACGGGATCCCCATTTCTAGATTCTATCCCAATTCCCAAAATCCTGGAATATCCAGTTTAATCCCAGTATCCGAATCCTGGGACCATGATTCCAATCCCGATATCCCAAAATCCTGGGATTCCTATTCCAATCGCGAAATCCTGGGATTCCAATCCCAATATCCCAAATCCTGGGATTCCTATTCCAATCCCAATATCCCAAATCCTGGGATTCCTATTCCAATCCCAATATCCCAAATCCTGGGATTCCTATTCCAATCCCAATATCCCAAATCCCGGGATTCCTATTCCAATCGCGAAATCCTGGGATTCCAATTCCAATCTCAATATCTCGAAATCCCGGGATTCCTATTCTAATCCCGAATCCTGGGATTCCTATTCCAATCCCATTATTTCAAAATCCCGGGATTCCTATTCCAATCCCAATATCCCAAATCTTGGGATTCCGTTTCCAATGCCAATATCTCGAAATCCCGGGATTCCTATTCTAATCCCGAATCCTGGGATTCCTATTCCAATCCCAATATCTCAAAATCCCGTGATTCCTATTCCAATCCCAATATCCCAAATCTTGGGATTCCGTTTCCAATGCCAATATCTCGAAATCCCGGGATTCCTATTCTAATCCCGAATCCTGGATTCCTATTCCAATCCCAATATCTCAAAATCCCGTGATTCCTATTCCAATCCCAATATCCCAAATCTTGGGATTCCTATTCCAATCCCAATATATCAAAATCCCGGGATTCCAATTCCAATCCCAATATCTCAAAATCCCGGGATTCCTATTCCAATCGCGAAATCCCGGGATTCCAATTCCAATGCCAATATCTCGAAATCCCGGGATTCCTATTCTAATCCCAAATCCTGGGATTCCTATTCCAATCCCAAATCCTGGGATTCCTATTCCAATCCCAATATCCCAAAACCCTGTTAGCTGTAATGAATTGAAGCTTTTATGAACTCAGTCACTAAAGTAGAAGGGCGCTCGCTACACTTTATTATCTTAGAAATAAGCTGGTGCATTTCGGAATCGATAGATAACGGAACGATTTCGCAGGTGCAGTATTCTAACTGAGTACATGTACTTTGATAATTCATCCGTCAATTTCAGACAAGCCGTCAGCTCCCACTGACCTTCGATTGACCCCGATTTCGTCGGATACCCTGGTTGCCAACTGGAGTCCTCCGGCTAGCAACGGTAATTTGCAGTTGCTGCGCTACGAGCTGAGTGGCTCCGGGCTCCGGCTGAACGGCAGCTCTAAGCTCAAGCTGCTGATCGGTAATCTCAGTCCGCACAAGGTCTACTGTCTGTCTGTTCTGGCTGTCAATGCAGCCGGCAGGGGCCCCTCAACTGAGTCCGTTTGCAACAGAACTTTAGAAGGCTCGCCTGAACCGGGCGCACTCAGAGTTGAGTTGCACTCTGTTAACGATACAATGGCGGTATTGCGCTTCCATATCGCCTTGGACAAGATGGCTGGACAGTTTAGACTGGTCAGACTGGAGCCGCGTCTGCTCTGGCATCTGGAGGCCCCCGGCCGTCTGTCGGCCGGTTCACAGGCGCAAAAAAATATTGTCATAGCGGCTGAAGAATTTAATAACAGTATCGTTACTGTAAGTATTTCTTTGTTTCATTTGATGTTCTGCCTAAATAGTTCTGTCCGATAATTGTCTCCGTCTACTTTCCGGAATATCGTCCCGTTCAAATGTCTAACTTGTGTCCGTAAATTTTTCTAGGTCTTCGTACTATCGTCCATTAATTGAATACCACAGTTTCCGCTTTTAATTTTGTTCTTTCGCAAACTCGGTATACGGAAATCACGTCGATTGTTTTTTTTCCACAGACCCGCGCCCTTACCGACCTGAAGCCGTACAGCCGCTACCGACTGTTATATTCAGTGTCCAACGGAGCTGAATCCGGCTCAGCCGGCTCGATCGACTTCAATACTACCGACGGACGTGAGTGCCATTCTTTGCTTTTTGGATTGTTGCCAGCAAAATTTGAGAAATTTCAACCACACTATTTAAATCTGATCTATTTATTCGACCACAAACTTGGGAATCGTTTTAACCTCCGGCAACGAATCGCCCTCACCTCCCAAAGAGAATCGCCCTCACCTCCCAAAGAGAATCGCCCTCAACTCCGGCAAAGAATCGCCCTCACCTCCAATGAGAATCGCCCTCACCTCCCAAAGAGAATCGCCCTCACCTCCCAAAGAGAATCGCCCTCACCTCCCAAAGAGAATCGCCCTCACCTCCCAAAGAGAATCGCCATCACCTCCCAAAGAGAATTGCCCTCACCTCCCAAAGAGAATCGCCCTCACCTCCCAAAGAGAATCGCCCTCACCTCCCAAAGAGAATCGCCCTCACCTCCCAAAGAGAATCGCCCTCACCTCCCAAAGAGAATCGCCCTCACCTCCCAAAGAGAATCGCCCTCACCTCCCAAAGAGAATCGCCCTCACCTCCCAAAGAGAATCGCCCTCACTTCCCAACGAGAATCGCCCTCACCTCCCAAAGAGAATCGCCCTCACTTCCCAAAGAGAATCGCCCCCACTTCCCAATGAGAATCGCCCTCACTTCCCAAATAGAGTCGCCCTCACTTCCCAAAGAGAATCGCCCTCACCTCCCAAAGAGAATCGCCCTCACCGCCGCCACCCAGAGACTAAGCCAGAAGCAGTCAGGGTCAGCAGCAAGTCCCTCATCTTCTTACTCCCACAGTCGCGCCCGCGCCCACTCTGCTCCTCTATCAATTGTCGATCTTCGACGTGAACCTGACGGCCTCTTGCGCGCCAAAAGGCCGCGTCAACGGCCGCTTCAACGGCTACAGACTGTTCGTGTACCTGCAGAGCAACAAGTCCATAGTGTTCGAGCGCAACTTCGGTCCAGACGCTGTGAACCTGAGCGTCACCGGGCTGAAGCCGTACACCAGCTACTTGTTGAGTGCGGCCATCGTTACTACAAGGGTCGGAGAGGAATCCTCGCCAACGCCGGTGCTGACAGATCCGGGCGCCCCGACTGCGCCAATTAATTTCACTGCGTCACCGGCCAAGGCTCGCGCCGGCCTGCTACTGTCCTGGGATCATAAACCTGTGGGATTTCGCGACACCGCGGATGATAAAAGCTTCCCAATTTACATGCTGACCTACCGGGTCTACTGGCTGTTTGTTATTAATTCCGGCTTAGAGCTGCCACCGTCTTATTGGGATGTGCCGCTCACATTGGATCAGCTGTCTAACTGTGATTGCAAACTTGCCACTCATGTTAGCTGCCGGCCAACGACTGAGAGAATCTGCGTGAGTCCTTTCATAATCATACGAGCTAGATTTCATAATCATAAATTTCATAATCATAGATTTCATTATCATAGATTTCATTATCATAGATTTCATAATCATAGATTTCATAATCATAGTTCATAGATTTCATTATCATAGATTTCATAATCATAGATTTCATAATCTCAGATTTCATAATCAAAGATTTCATAATCATATATTTCATAATCATATATTTCATAATCTCAGATTTCATAATCAAAGATTTCATAATCATAGATTTCATAATCATAGATTTCATAATCGTGATTAAACCGGCATTAAACTGCCCCCTCTCCCGCCTGCAGCTGCTGCTGCCCCAACGTGAGCTGACCAGAAGCCTGTCACTCATAACGGACAAAATCGGACAATCGACTGTCGGTCTGTCTGACCAGCTGCGGATCCGCCTGTGGATTCAAGCCGTCGGCAAGTCCAGCTACGACACTGAGCATCGGCGCTATTTCGGCGACCGATCCGAGCCAGCAGACGCTTCGGTGTCGATCAGCGATTACGAAGCTGGCGGCCTCGGCCGAGCCTGGAGCAAATTTCCTGGCGGGAGAAGAAAGAATGGCGAATCGGCGACTGACAATGACGACTCAAATCTGTCGCCCGCCGTTGCTGTCGGCGTCGTTGTCGGTAGCATCGCGGCCGTGCTAGGCGTCGGCTTCATCTTGTTGCTGGGCTGGCGCTGGATCTTCGTCCGGCACAGGGGCTACCAGCGGCCGTTTAGCCAGGGCTTGGAGACTTTCGAGTGCCTCAGTGAGTGCATTTGCGAGTATAATGTAAATTTGCGAGTAGATTAGGCCTCTGCTAATCACTTCCGGTCATTCTATTGATCATACTTTACCTCACTTCCAGGAATTATATTGATTATCTTTAAACTCACTTCCGGTCATTCTTTTGATCATCTTTGACCTCACTTCCGGTCATTATTTTGATCATCTTTGACCTCACTTCCGGTCATTATTTTGATCATCTTTTTACCTTACTTCCGGGCATTCTATTGATCATCACTTCCGGTCAATGTACTACTCATTATACGACACTTCCGGCTAGTTAATAGGCCATTCTATTCCCACATCCGGTCATTGGAATAATCGTTATATGACACTTCCGGTGAATATATAGGCCATTTCATTCCCACTTCCTTTCATTGGATCGATCATTATATGACTTGAGTTACTTAACTTAGCTTCAGGGGCTCCAGGCAGTCGGTTACAGCGGGGAGAAATCGTTGGCAATTTCTGCTCATCATAATTATCTTTATCAGATTCGTCCATTTTTTTTATTTATAATTTTGCTCGTGTTTACTTTAAGTAGCAAGGTTCGCTTTCAACTCCTTTAACAGCCGCAGACAACGAGCAAGGCGGCCACAGCAGTCACAGCGCCGGCAGTTCTCGTGCGCAGTTAAAGCGCTACTCCCAGACAGAGCACAAGGCCATGTCCGTTGCCGAATTCCGCGATCACGTGATTGCCAGCCACGCAAACGATAATTCCGCTTTTCAACTCGAATTCGAAGAAATTCAACGAGTGACGCACAAGGATTGGCAGGCGTATCACGCCAAGCATCCTGATAACCTGTCGAAGAACCGTTACACTGACATCTGTCCTTGTGAGTATTGGCTTTAGTTGTGTCTCTGGAGTGAAGTGCTGTTGCATTGATGTCTATGGAGTGGAGTGTTTCTGCATTGGTGTCTCTGGAGTGAAGTGCTGTTGCATTGATGTCTATGGAGTGAAGTGCTGTTGCATTTGTGTCCCTAGGGTGAAGTGCTGTTGCATTGGTGTCTATGGAGTGAAGTGCTGTTGAATTGGTGTCTATGGAGTGAAGTGCTGTTGAATTGGTGTCTCTGGAGTGAAGTGCTGTTGCATTGGTGTCTATGGAGTGAAGTGCTGTTGAATTGGTGTCTATGGAGTGAAGTGCTGTTGCATTGATGTCTATGGAGTGAAGTGCTGTTGAATTGGTGTCTATGGAGTGAAGTGCTGTTGCATTGGTGTCTATGGAGTGAAGTGCTGTTGAATTGGTGTCTATGGAGTGAAGTGCTGTTGCATTGGTGTCTCTGGAGTGAAGTGCTGTTGCATTTGTGTCCCTAGGGTGAAGTGCTGTTGCATTGGTGTCTCTGGAGTGAAGTGCTGTTGCATTTGTGTCCCTAGGGTGAAGTGCTGTTGCATTGGTGTCTATGGAGTGAAGTGCTGTTGAATTGGTGTCTATGGAGTGAAGTGCTGTTGAATTGGTGTCTATGGAGTGAAGTGCTGTTGCATTGGTGTCTATGGAGTGAAGTGCTGTTGCATTTGTGTCCCTAGGGTGAAGTGCTGTTGCATTGGTGTCTCTGGAGTGAAGTGCTGTTGCATTGATGTCTATGGAGTGAAGTGCTGTTGCATTTGTGTCCCTAGGGTGAAGTGCTGTTGCATTGGTGTCTATGGAGTGAAGTGCTGTTGAATTGGTGTCTATGGAGTGAAGTGCTGTTGAATTGGTGTCTATGGAGTGAAGTGCTGTTGAATTGGTGTCTATGGAGTGAAGTGCTGTTGAATTGGTGTCTATGGAGTGAAGTGCTGTTGAATTGGTGTCTATGGAGTGAAGTGCTGTTGCATTGGTGTCTATGGAGTGAGGTGCCGTTGCATTGGTGTCTATGGAGTGAAGTGCTGTTGCATTGGTGTCTATGGAGTGAGGTGCCGTTGAATTAGTGTATATGGAGTGAAGTGCTGTTGAATTGGTGTCTATGGAGTGAAGTGCTGTTGCATTGATGTCTATGGAGTGAAGTGCTGTTGAATTGGTGTCTATGGAGTGAAGTGCTGTTGCATTGGTGTCTATGGAGTGAAGTGCTGTTGAATTGGTGTCTATGGAGTGAAGTGCTGTTGCATTGGTGTCTCTGGAGTGAAGTGCTGTTGCATTTGTGTCCCTAGGGTGAAGTGCTGTTGCATTGGTGTCTCTGGAGTGAAGTGCTGTTGCATTTGTGTCCCTAGGGTGAAGTGCTGTTGCATTGGTGTCTATGGAGTGAAGTGCTGTTGAATTGGTGTCTATGGAGTGAAGTGCTGTTGAATTGGTGTCTATGGAGTGAAGTGCTGTTGCATTGGTGTCTATGGAGTGAAGTGCTGTTGCATTTGTGTCCCTAGGGTGAAGTGCTGTTGCATTGGTGTCTCTGGAGTGAAGTGCTGTTGCATTGATGTCTATGGAGTGAAGTGCTGTTGCATTTGTGTCCCTAGGGTGAAGTGCTGTTGCATTGGTGTCTATGGAGTGAAGTGCTGTTGAATTGGTGTCTATGGAGTGAAGTGCTGTTGAATTGGTGTCTATGGAGTGAAGTGCTGTTGAATTGGTGTCTATGGAGTGAAGTGCTGTTGAATTGGTGTCTATGGAGTGAAGTGCTGTTGCATTGGTGTCTATGGAGTGAGGTGCTGTTGCATTGGTGTCTATAGAGTGAGGTGCTGTTTTCATTGTCTATATTGAAATGTCAAACATGTCGATCGCATCCCTAACACACACGCCTATAAATCAATCAACCCAGACGATCATAGTCGAGTTGTTCTGCTGTCAAACCCGGGCAAAAAAATGGGCGACTACATCAATGCTAACTATGTTGATGTAAGTAGTCACTTGCTATTTTTATCTGTCACGAATTTTTCTTATTACTCCGTTTCCTAAGTCCATGTCCTACTCGAATCCAGGGCTACCGCCGGGACAAAGCTTACATCGCTTGTCAGGGTCCGGTGCCGTCCACCTTTGACGACTTCTGGCTAATGGTGTGGGAGAACCGCTGCACGGCTATCGTTATGATCTCCAACTTTGTGGAGCGGGGGCGGGTGAGTCACTGCTTGATGATTCAGGCACTGAGTAGATGGATAGATAGATAGATAGATAGATAGATAGATAGATAGATAGATAGATAGATAGATAGATAGATAGATAGACAGATAGATAGATAGATAGATAGATAGATGATAGATAGATAGATAGATAGATAGATAGATAGATAGATAGATAGATAGATAGATAGATAGATAGATAGATAGGTAGACAGAACGACAGACATTATATTCTGAATTGAAGGGAAGCAGTAGTCAGGAATATAACGCCAGACTTCCCTCGGCACTCCGCAGCGCAAATGCGACCAGTATTGGCCCTCCAGCGGCAGCGAGGTGTACGGCGCCATCTCGGTGAAGCTGATCCGTCAGCTCAATAAGGCGGCCTACTGTATGCGGGAATTTTCTATCAGAAATTTGCGCGCAAAAAAGCTGGCGAAAGAGCGCCAATTGTTCCATTTTCACTATTCTGAGTGGCCAGACTACGGCGTGCCGGCTTATCCGCTGCCCGTGCTCAACTTTGTACAGCGGACGGCCGCCTACTGCGGGGGCGACCAGTCCGGCCCGGTCGTGGTGCACTGCAGGTAAGCTCTTTTAATTATAGTTTAGACTAGCAATCTTCGCCCCCCGATGGGGGACATCTGGATAGAATCTCTGTTCTCTACAAGTAACAAAAAGACAGCCAAAAAATCCTTCACAAAGACAACAGACAAACTGCTCAAATGAAGTGAATTGCAATAAGAAATCTTCCCAAGACCACAAGCATCCCCCAGATAGCAAGCATTCCCCAGATAGCAAGCATCCCTCAAATAGCAAGCATCCCCAGATAGCAAGCATCCCCCAGATAGCAAGCATCCCCCAGATAGCAAACATCCCCCAGATAGCAAGCATTCCCCAGATAGCAAGCATTCCCCAGATAGCAAACATTCCCCAGATAGCAAGCATTCCCCAGATAGCAAGCATCCCTCAGATAGCAAGCATACCCCAAATAGCAAGCATCCCTCAGATAGCAAGCATCCCTCAGATAGCAAGCATCCCCCAGATAGCAAGCATCACTCAGATAGCAAGCATCCCTCAGATAGCAAGCATCCACCAGATAGCAAGCATCCCCCAGATAGCAAGCATCACTCAGATAGCAAGCATCCCTCAGATAGCAAGCATCCACCAGATAGCAAGCATCCCTCAGATAGCAAGCATCCCCCAAATTGCAAGCATCGCCCAGATAGCAAGCATCCCCCAGAAAGCAAGCATCCTCCAAATAGCAAGCATCCCCCAGATAGATAGCATCCCCAAATAGCAACCATCCACCAGACAATAAGTAGCTAGAGCGACAATTTCCTTAGCTTTATAGTGGCTCCTTTAAATTGGCATGGCGCTTTATACCTTTACATTTGAAATTGTATATCTTGAATGTTTGACATGGTGGCTCTTTTATGTTTGACATAGTGGCTCTTCTATGTTTGACATGGTGGCTCTTCTATGTTTGACATGGTGGCTCTTTTATGTTTGACATGGTGGCTCTTTTATGTTTGACATGGTGGCTCTTTTATGTTTGACATGGTGGCTCTTTTATGTTTGACATGGTGGCTCTTTTATGTTTGACATAGTGGCTCTTCTATGTTTGACATGGTGGCTTTTTTATGTTTGACATGTTGGCTCTTTTATGTTCGACATGTTGGCTTTTTAATGTTCGACATGTTGGCTTTTTAATGTTCGACATGGTGGCTCTTTAATGTTCGACATGGTGGCTTTTTAATGTTCGACATGGTGGCTCTTTTAGGTTTGAAATGGTGGCTCCTTAATTTTCGAAATGGTGGCTCTTTTATGTTCGACATGGTGGCTCTTTAATGTTCGACATGGTGGCTCTTTAATGTTCTTAATGGTGTCTGTTTTATGTTTGACATGGTGGCTCTTTATTGTTCGACATGGTGGCTCTTTAATTTTTAACATGGTGGCTCTTTAATGTTTGATAAGGTGGCTCTTTAATGTTCGACATGGTGGCTTTTTAATGTTTGACATGGTGGCTCTTTAATGTTTGACATGGTGGCTCTTTAATTTTTGAAATGGTGGCTGTTTTATGTTCGACATGGTGGCTCTTTAATTTTTAACATGGTGACTCTTTTATGTTCGATATGGTGGCTCTTTTATGTTTGACATAGTGGCTCCTTTAGGTTTGAAATGGTGGCTCTTAAATGTTTAACATTGTGGCTCTTTAATTTTCGAAATGGTGGCTCCTTAATTTTCGAAATGGTGGCTCTTTTATGTTTGACATGGTGGCTCTTTAATGTTCGACATGGTGGCTCTTTAATGTTCGACATGGTGGCTCTTTAATGTTCTTAATGGTGTCTGTTTTATGTTCGACATGGTGGCTCTTTTATGTTCGACATGGTGGCTCTTTAATGTTCGACATGGTGGCTCCTTTAGGTTTGAAATGGTGGCTCTTTAATGTTTGACATCGTGGCTCTTTAATATTTGACAAGGTGGCTCTTTAATGTTCGACATGGTGGCTCCTTAATTTTCGAAATGGTGGCTCCTTAATTTTCGAAATGGTGGCTGTTTTATGTTTGACATGGTGGCTCTTTAATGTTCGACATGGTGGCTCTTTAATGTTCGACATGGTGGCTCTTTAATGTTCTTAATAGTGTCTGTTTTATGTTCGACATGGTGGCTCTTTAATTTTTAACATAGTAACTCTTTTACATGTATGTTTGATATGGTGGCTCTTTTATGTTTCACATGGTGGCTCTTTAATGTTCGACATGGTGGCTCCTTTAGGTTTGAAATTTTGGCTCTTTAATTTTTGACATTGTGGCTCTTTAATGTTTGACATGGTGGCTTTTTAATGTTCGACATGGTGGCTCTTTTAGGTTTGAAACGGTGGCTCTTTAATGTTTGACATGGTGACTCTTTAATGTTTGACATGGTGGCTCTTGTATGTTCGACATGGTGGCTCCTTTAGGTTTGAAATTTTGGCTCTTTAATGTTTGACATTGTGGCTTTTTAATGTTTGACATGGTGGCTTCTTAATGTTTGACATGGTGGCTCTTTTAGGTTTGAAATGGTGGCTCTTTAATATTTGACATGGTGGCTTTTTAATGTTTGACATGGTGGCTCTTTTAGATTTGAAATGGTGGGTGTTTAATGCTTGACAATGTGGCTCTTTAATGTTTGACATGGCTGCTCTTTAATGTTCGATATGGTGGCTCTTTAATGTTTGACATGGTATCTCTTGTATGTTTGATATGGTGGCTCTTTTATGTTCAACATGGTGGCTCTTTAATGTTTGACATGGTGGCTTTTGAATGTTCGACATGGTGGCTCTTTAATGTTTGACATGGTGGCTCTTTTAGGTTTGAAATGGTGGCTCTTTAATGTTTGACATGGTGGCTCTTTTATGTTTGATACGGTGGCTTTTTAATGTCTGACATGTTGTCTCTTTTATGTTTGACATGGTGGCTCTTTAATGTTTGACATGGTAACTCTTTTATGTTTGATATGGTGGCTCTTTTATGTTCGACATGGTGGCTCTTTAATGTTCGACATGGTGGCTCCTTTAGGTTTGAAATGGTGGCTCTTTAATGTTTGACATTGTGGCTCTTTTATGTTCGACATGGTGGCTCTTTTAGGTTTGACATGGTGGCTCTTTTATGTTCGACATGGTGGCTCTTTAATGTTTCACATGGTGGCTCTTTAATATTTGACATAAAGTCACATATATGTTTGACATGGTGGCTCCTAAATGTTTGACATGGTGGCTCTTTATGTTTGACATGGTGGCTCTTTTATGTTCGACATGGTGGATCTTTTTTGTTCTACATGGTAACTCTTTTATGTTTGATACGGTGGCTTTTTAATGTCTGACATGTTGGCTCTTTTATGTTTGACATGGTGGCTCTTTAATGTTCGACAAAGTGGCTCTTTTATGTTTGACATGGTGGCTCTTAATTGTTTGACATAGTGGCTCTTTAATGTTCAAAATGGTGGCTCTTTAATGTTCGAAATGGTGGCTCTTTAATGTTCGACATGGTGGCTTTTTAATGTTTGACATTGTGGCTCTTTTATGTTCGACATGGTGGCTCTTTTAGGTTTGACATGGTGGCTCTTTTATGTTCGACATGGTGGCTCTTTAATGTTTCACATGGTGGCTCTTTAATATTTGACATAAAGTCACATATATGTTTGACATGGTGGCTCCTAAATGTTTGACATGGTGGCTCTTTATGTTTGACATGGTGGCTCTTTTATGTTCGACATGGTGGATCTTTTTTGTTCTACATGGTAACTCTTTTATGTTTGATACGGTGGCTTTTTAATGTCTGACATGTTGGCTCTTTTATGTTTGACATGGTGGCTCTTTAATGTTCGACAAAGTGGCTCTTTTATGTTTGACATGGTGGCTCTTAATTGTTTGACATAGTGGCTCTTTAATGTTCAAAATGGTGGCTCTTTAATGTTCGAAATGGTGGCTCTTTAATGTTCGAAATGGTGGCTGTTTTATGTTTGACATGGTGGCTCTTTTATGTTCGACATGGTGGCTCTTTAATGTTCGACATGGTAGCTCTTTAATGTTCGACATGGTAGCTCTTTTATGTTTGACATGGTAACTCTTTTATGTTCGATATGTTGGCTCTTCTATGTTTGACATTGCGCTTCTTTGATGTTTAGCAGTTTTGTTGTGTTTTTAAGGTGTTTTAATAAAAAAAATCTTTTTGCACTACTGAGATTCGAACCCAGGTCGCTACATTAGCATTCCAGTCTGTTCGCATCAGGGCTATCTCTTTTCAATTGGAGAACATGAATTGTGGCCCTTATAATTCAATTCTTACAGCAAGTCAATTGGAGTAAAAAGTTATGACATAATCAATTTCTCAGTCAGCCAGTATCAGTCTCAATTTAAGTTAGCAATATGGTTACGCAATTTCAATCAAGTCGTGTGTGCATTTCTTCGGCACTGTTTTCAACTTGTTGTGATGCAATCTTTAGCACAATCGGAATTCAGTCAGTCAGTTTTTTCTCTAGCATTCTTACAATGCATTTCAAGTCGAAAATTTGGCTTGACCTTCCCCCAGATAGCAAGCATTCCCCAGATAGCAAGCATTCCCCAGATAGCAAACATTCCCCAGATAGCAAGCATTCCCCAGATAGCAAGCATTCCCCAGATAGCAAGCATACCCCAAATAGCAAGCATCCCTCAGATAGCAAGCATCCCTCAGATAGCAAGCATCCCCCAGATAGCAAGCATCACTCAGATAGCAAGCATCCCTCAGATAGCAAGCATCCACCAGATAGCAAGCATCCCCAGATAGCAAGCATCACTCAGATAGCAAGCATCCCTCAGATAGCAAGCATCCACCAGATAGCAAGCATCCCTCAGATAGCAAGCATCCCCCAAATTGCAAGCATCGCCCAGATAGCAAGCATCCCCAGAAAGCAAGCATCCTCCAAATAGCAAGCATCCCCCAGATAGATAGCATCCCCAAATAGCAACCATCCACCAGACAATAAGTAGCTAGAGCGACAATTTCCTTAGCGACATAGTGGCTCTTTTAAATTGGCATGGCGCTTTATACCTTTACATTTGAAATTGTATATCTTGAATGTTTGACATGGTGGCTCTTTTATGTTTGACATAGTGGCTCTTCTATGTTTGACATGGTGGCTCTTCTATGTTTGACATGGTGGCTCTTTTATGTTTGACATGGTGGCTCTTTTATGTTTGACATGGTGGCTCTTTTATGTTTGACATGGTGGCTCTTTTATGTTTGACATGGTGGCTCTTTTATGTTTGACATGGTGGCTCTTCTATGTTTGACATGGTGGCTTTTTTATGTTTGACATGGTGGCTCTTTTATGTTTGACATGTTGGCTTTTTAATGTTCGACATGTTGGCTTTTTAATGTTCGACATGGTGGCTCTTTAATGTTCGACATGGTGGCTTTTTAATGTTCGACATGGTGGCTCTTTTAGGTTTGAAATGGTGGCTCCTTAATTTTCGAAATGGTGGCTGTTTTATGTTCGACATGGTGGCTCTTTAATGTTCGACATGGTGGCTCTTTAATGTTCTTAATGGTGGCTTTTTAATGTTTGACATGGTGGCTCTTTAATGTTTGACATGGTGGCTCTTTAATTTTTGAAATGGTGGCTGTTTTATGTTCGACATGGTGGCTCTTTAATTTTTAACATGGTGACTCTTTTATGTTCGATATGGTGGCTCTTTTATGTTTGACATAGTGGCTCCTTTAGGTTTGAAATGGTGGCTCTTAAATGTTTAACATTGTGGCTCTTTAATTTTCGAAATGGTGGCTCCTTAATTTTCGAAATGGTGGCTCTTTTATGTTTCACATGGTGGCTCTTTAATGTTCGACATGGTGGCTCTTTAATGTTCGACATGGTGGCTCTTTAATGTTCTTAATGGTGTCTGTTTTATGTTCGACATGGTGGCTCTTTTATGTTCGACATGGTGGCTCTTTAATGTTCGACATGGTGGCTCCTTTAGGTTTGAAATGGTGGCTCTTTAATGTTTGACATCGTGGCTCTTTAATATTTGACAAGGTGGCTCTTTAATGTTCGACATGGTGGCTCCTTAATTTCGAAATGGTGGCTCCTTAATTTTCGAAATGGTGGCTGTTTTATGTTTGACATGGTGGCTCTTTAATGTTCGACATGGTGGCTCTTTAATGTTCGACATGGTGGCTCTTTAATGTTCTTAATAGTGTCTGTTTTATGTTCGACATGGTGGCTCTTTAATTTTTAACATAGTAACTCTTTTACATGTATGTTTGATATGGTGGCTCTTTTATGTTTCACATGGTGGCTCTTTAATGTTCGACATGGTGGCTCCTTTAGGTTTGAAATTTTGGCTCTTTAATGTTTGACATTGTGGCTCTTTAATGTTTGACATGGTGGCTTTTTAATGTTCGACATGGTGGCTCTTTTAGGTTTGAAACGGTGGCTCTTTAATGTTTGACATGGTGACTCTTTAATGTTTGACATGGTGGCTCTTGTATGTTCGACATGGTGGCTCCTTTAGGTTTGAAATTTTGGCTCTTTAATGTTTGACATTGTGGCTTTTTAATGTTTGACATGGTGGCTTCTTAATGTTTGACATGGTGGCTCTTTAATATTTGACATGGTGGCTCTTTAATGTTTGACATGGTGGCTCTTTTAGATTTGAAATGGTGGGTCTTTAATGCTTGACAATGTGGCTCTTTAATGTTTGACATGGCTGCTCTTTAATGTTCGATATGGTGGCTCTTTAATGTTTGACATGGTAACTCTTTTATGTTTGATATGGTGGCTCTTTTATGTTCAACATGGTGGCTCTTTAATGTTTGACATGGTGGCTTTTGAATGTTCGACATGGTGGCTCTTTAATGTTTGACATGGTGGCTCTTTTAGGTTTGAAATGGTGGCTCTTTAATGTTTGACATGGTGGCTCTTTTATGTTTGATACGGTGGCTTTTTAATGTCTGACATGTTGTCTCTTTTATGTTTGACATGGTGGCTCTTTAATGTTTGACATGGTAACTCTTTTATGTTTGATATGGTGGCTCTTTTATGTTCGACATGGTGGCTCTTTAATGTTCGACATGGTGGCTCCTTTAGGTTTGAAATGGTGGCTCTTTAATGTTTGACATTGTGGCTCTTTTATGTTCGACATGGTGGCTCTTTTAGGTTTGACATGGTGGCTCTTTTATGTTCGACATGGTGGCTCTTTAATGTTTCACATGGTGGCTCTTTAATATTTGACATAAAGTCACATATATGTTTGACATGGTGGCTCCTAAATGTTTGACATGGTGGCTCTTTATGTTTGACATGGTGGCTCTTTTATGTTCGACATGGTGGATCTTTTTTGTTCTACATGGTAACTCTTTTATGTTTGATACGGTGGCTTTTTAATGTCTGACATGTTGGCTCTTTTATGTTTGACATGGTGGCTCTTTAATGTTCGACAAAGTGGCTCTTTTATGTTTGACATGGTGGCTCTTAATTGTTTGACATAGTGGCTCTTTAATGTTCAAAATGGTGGCTCTTTAATGTTCGAAATGGTGGCTCTTTAATGTTCGAAATGGTGGCTGTTTTATGTTTGACATGGTGGCTCTTTTATGTTTGACATGGTGGCTCTTTAATGTTCGACATGGTAGCTCTTTAATGTTCGACATGGTAGCTCTTTTATGTTTGACATGGTAACTCTTTTATGTTCGATATGTTGGCTCTTCTATGTTTGACATTGCGCTTCTTTGATGTTTAGCAGTTTTGTTGTGTTTTTAAGGTGTTTTAATAAAAAAATCTTTTTGCACTACTGAGATTCGAACCCAGGTCGCTACATTAGCATTCCAGTCTGTTCGCATCAGGGCTATCTCTTTTCAATTGGAGAACATGAATTGTGGCCCTTATAATTCAATTCTTACAGCAAGTCAATTGGAGTAAAAAGTTATGACATAATCAATTTCTCAGTCAGCCAGTATCAGTCTCAATTTAAGTTAGCAATATGGTTACGCAATTTCAATCAAGTCGTGTGTGCATTTCTTCGGCACTGTTTTCAACTTGTTGTGATGCAATCTTTAGCACAATCGGAATTCAGTCAGTCAGTTTTTTCTCTAGCATTCTTACAATGCATTTCAAGTCGAAAATTTGGCTTGACCTTTGCAAAAAAGCATGTTTTTCGAATATTTAATCCCTTTAACATTGAGCAATTTCTTAGCCAGGATGCATGTACCGTGCCAGGAAAATTTCTGATCAAATGGTGCAAGTTTGAAGAAAATCGGTTGAGCCAATTTTTCTGAAATCTATCGCATACCGACAGACAACTCATTTTTAGTATATACGAGGCCAAATCCTCCGCTGGAGGAGAAAGGGGAAGAACTCCCATCACCGGAATTCCATTCCCTGAAATCCACCAACTGAATCCCATCATCCAACTCCTCACCGCAAAATGAACACCATCGAAATCCTCTCCGCGAAACAGAAATCCTCTCCGGGAAACTGAACTCCAAGGAAATCCTCTGCGTGAAACTAAAATCCATCAAAATTGTCTCCGTAAAACAGAAATACATCAAAATTCTCTCCACGAAACAGAAATCCTCTCCGTGAAACTGAAAACCATCGAAATCCTCTCCGCAAGACAGAAATCCTCTCCAAGAAACTGAAAACCATTGAAATTCTCTCCGTGAAACTGGACTCAATCGAAATTTTCTCCGTCAAAGGGAATAAACTCCCAGGATTCAATGGTTAGGGTTAGGGTTAGGGTTAGGGTTAGAGCTACACACAGCAGCGTGTTGAAAGGCGCCGATAAAAAATTGAACCAATTGAATCAGTTGAATGCGCAACCAATTTCATAGTCATTCAGTATCAGTCTCGGTAAAATTAGGAAAAAAAAATTGCGCAATCTAAATCAACCCTCCAATACACAGCGACCGACCCCTTCCAATACGCAGTGAAGGTTAGAAATTCAACCCCCCCCCCCCTAACTGTTGGGGTGTCGGTCGAACCCCCATTGAACCCGTAAAAAGAGTACAATCTTTGCAGAGAGTTAAAAGTATTGAAATATCGTCTTTGCTTTTGCTTTGCTTTTTGCTTTCATATTTAAAGCAAACAACTTATATCCTCGAAGTCAGCATTGAAAGATCTTTCCAGCAATATAAGTCTCTTCTCTCAGAGTTCAAAACTCGAGGAACAGTTGGCGTTTGAAATATCCAAATTTAAAGCATTGAACTATCGAGTGTACGCATACGTGCACTGCCTGCTAAAAAGGCTTGCAAGTTTATTCATTAAATTCCACTGCCGCCCCAGCACCCTCAACACAGGGGGTTTGGTTAAGTTCTCAGTGCACACAGTTGTGGCGCAATCGCTAAAAATTGATGTCAACCGGCCCAGCTTACACCCCTTCAGTTGAAAGAATACACTGCACAGATAGGCCGGCTGTTGTGGCGCAATAATTGTAAATTACGCAAGATGTTCATATTCCCCTATTGTTTTACTACTTCTGCTTTTTTAGGGATCTTAAGACGTGAAAATAAAAAATTGAAATAGCCCACTGCCATCCTCGGAAAATTTGCAGTTTTCCCATATAAGTTTCAACGCTGACTTGCAAGTCGTCTAGGAGGAGATGTGTATCACACAAACAGACAAACAACGCACCAACTTTAGTATTAACGAGTGGAACTCCTCCTTCGGAGGAGAAAGGGGAAGAACTCCCATCACCGGAATTCTATTCCCTGAAATATCCATCAACTGAAATTCCATATCTTTAACCCTATCTTCCAAATCGTCTCCAAATTCTTTACAAAATCTTTCAAAGACCATAGCTCAAAGACTCTCAAGTCTCTCATATCTCCTCTCTCCTCTCTCTCATCTCATCTCTACCCCTGCTCCCTTATTTATCTCTTCTCCCTCGTCTTTCGTCTGTACCTTCTCCTGTCTTCTGTCTCCTCTCTTCACTCTTATCTCTCCCTCTTCTCTCCTCTCTCATATGTCATCTCTACTCACTTATCTATCGTCTCTCTTAACCCTCTCTCTCTCTTCTCTTTTCTCTTCTCTCTGCTCTCATTTCTCATATTTCATATACGCTCTGACACTACTTTCTTGTCTCCCATCTTTCTTCCTCCTTTTCACTATCCCCTGTCTCTTCTCTTCTCTCTTTTCTATTCTCTCCATTCTCTCTTTTCTCCTTTCCTTGCTCCTTTCATATCTCTCCTCTCTCCTCACTCTCTTCTCTTTTCGCTTCTCTCTCCTCTCTCTCCTCTCATCTTTACTACCTTATTTATATCTTCTCCCTAGTCTTTCGTCTGTACTCTCTCCTGTCTCCTCTCTCCCCTCCTCTCTCATTCCTCATCTCCTCATCTCACTCTTTCTTTCTCCTCTACTCTCCCCTCTCTTCTATTGCCTCTGTACGCTCTTATCCCTCATCTATTCTCTCTCCTATCATCTCCAATCTGTCATGTCTAATCTCTCCACTCAATTATACTCTGTTTTCTATCATCTCTTCTCTCTTCTCTTTTCAGTCTTCTCTTTACTCTCTTCTCTGACTGATTGAAGATGCCAAATCCATCAAGATCCTCTCCGCGAAGCAAAAATCCTGTCTGTGCAACTAAAAACCATCGAAATCCTCTCCGTGAAACTGGACTCCTTCGAAATCCTCTCCTTGAAACTTAAATCCATCAAAATTGTTTCCATAAAACAGAAATCAATCATAAATTATCTCCGCGAAACAGAAAGCCTCTCCGTGAAGCTGAACATGATCGAAATCCTCTCCGTGAAACTGAACACCATGGAAATCCTTTCGTGAAACTGAACATCATCGAAATCCTCTCCACGAAACAGAAATCTTCTCCGTCAAAATTAAAACATTGAAATCGTCTCCGCTAAACTTGACTTAATCGAATTTTTTCCGTCAAACAACTCAACTCGCCAGATTCATTAGGGTTAGGGTTAGGGTTAGGGTTAGGGTTAGAACTACGCACAGCTTCGTGTTAAAAGGCACAGATAAAAATATTGAACTAATTGAATCAATTCATTGCGCAACCGATTTCACAGTCAGTCAGTATCAGCCTCAGGTAAAGTTAACAAAAACATTGCGCAATCTAAATCAACCCTCCAATACACAGCAGCAGTGAGAAGTTGAACCCTCCCCCCAACAATCTTTGCAGATTAAAGTACAATCTTTGCAGAAAGTTAAAAGTATGGAAATAGTTTTTCAAATGCTGTGCTTTTTCTTTTCATATTTAAAGCAAACAACTTACATCCCCGAACTCTGCGTGGCAAGATCTTGCCAGCAATATAAGTTTCTCCTCTCAAAGTTTAAAACTCGAGGAACAGTTAGCGTTTGAAACTGTCTGATTTATAGCATTGAAGTATCGAGTGTACGTTCACTGCCTGCTTGCAAGTTGATGCATTGAATTTCAATGTCCAACAAATACACAGGACTGCCCATTGAAAGGCAGGAAAACTTATCAGTAGCCATATCATTGCGCAATTATCTATAAAGTCAGCCAGTGAGCCAGGGTCCAAGTGTACACACGCAGCCACTGAGAACGCTCCCACCCCCCACTGGAAAGAAAATACACTACAGAGATAGGGAAAAGTTGTGGCGCAATCACTAAAAATTCATGCATTTTTTCAGCTCCAAGCAGAAAGAGGGGACAATTAAGATTATCAAAGGTCAAGATTCAAGTTTTCTGCTTTTTTGAGGATCTTAGAAATTAAAATTTCAGAATTAAAATAGCCTATAGCCGACCTCGGATAATTTCCAATCTTCCCATATAAGTTTCAACGCTGAGTTGCCACTATTCAAGGAGGAGTTGTCGAAATGACACACACACACACACACACAGACAGACAGACAAACAACACGTCAACTTTAGTATATATAGATAGAGAGGAAGAGGAAGTTATTAACCCCGAAGTAGCTAAATTTTAACCTGAGTCTGAGATTATTATAGGAAAGAGCTGAATTATCATCGGAAGTAGCAGGATTTTAACCGAAAGCGGCTGGATGTTAACCGGAAGGGGCAGGATTTTCATCGGAAGTGGTTAAATTTTGACAGGAAGTAGCTGGATTTTAACTGGCAGTAGCTGGATTTTAACCGGAAGTAGCTGGATTTTAACCGGAAGTAGCTGGATTTTAACCGGAAGTAGCTGGATTTTAAATGAAAGGAGCTGGATTTGAACCGGAAGTAGCTGGATTTTAACCGGCAGTAGCTGGATTTTAACCAAAAGTAGCTGGATTTTAACCGGAAGTAGCTGTATTTTAACCAAAAGTAGCTGGATTTTAACCGGAAGTAGCTGGATTTTAAACGAAAGGAGCTGGGTTTGAACCGGAAGTAGCTGGGTTTTAACTGGAAGTAGCTGGATTTTAAATAAAAGGAGCTTGATTTGAACCGGAAGTAGCTGGATTTTAACCGGCAGTAGCTGGATTTTAAACGAAAGGAGCTGGATTTGAACCGGAAGTAGCTGGATTTTAAATGAAAGGAGCTGGATTTGAACCGGAAGTAGCTGAATTTTAACCGGCAGTAGCTGGATTTTAAACGAAAGGAGCTGGATTTGAACCGGAATTAGCTGGGTTTTAACTGGAAGTAGCTGGATTTTAAATAAAAGGAGCTGGATTTTAACCGGCAGTAGCTGGATTTAAAAGAAAGGAGCTGGATTTGAACCGGAAGTAGCTGGATTTTAAATGAAAGGAGCTGGATTTGAACCGGAAGTAGCTGGATTTTAACCGGCAGTAGCTGGATTTTGAACGAAAGGAGCTGGATTTGAACCGGAAGTAGCTGGATTTTAAATGAAAGGAGCTGGATTTTAACCGGAAGTAGCTGGATTTTAACCGGCAGTAGCTGGATTTTGAACGAAAGGAGCTGGGTTTAAACTGGAAGTAGCTCGATTTTAACCAGAAGTAGCTGGATTTGAACCGGAAGTAGCTGGATTTTTCCCGGAAGTAGCTCGATTTTAACCAGAAGTAGCTGGATTTGAACCGGAAGTAGCTGGATTTTAACCGGAAGTAGCTGGATTTCATCCGGAAATGGCTCGATTTTTTACCAGAAGTTACTTACAGGAATTGTATAAAGTATATATAGAAGTGTATTTAGAACCCAGCCTAAATTTAGTATCTATAAATTTATATCGAGTCTGAAGCCAATTCTCACACGGTTATTTTCATTTTGTTACTTTGCCTACCCTCAGCGCCGGGGTTGGCCGCACTGGCACCTTCATCTGCATCGAGTCGCAGATTCGCCAAATCCTATGCGAGAAAACCATTAACGTGCGCGGCTTCCTTGAGCACATCCGGCAGCAGCGAATGCGCCTGGTGCAAACTGAGGAGCAGTACATCTTCATTCACGACGTACTGCTGGAGTTCCTGCTCTGCCCTGAACGGGAGATCCCCATGGAACGGTTGCCGGATTATTTTAGCAACCTGATGGAGGAGACTGAGCCGTGCGGCTGCACGGGATTGGAGACTCAATACCAGGTGCGAGACCGAGGCCTGAGAATTGTTTTTATTGATAGTAGTTTAAACAGTAATCCGGTTAAAAACGGTACCGTGACAAGAGTCGCTAAAAAGTCATTGCAAACAACTCACTAGTGACTCTTGCGACTCTTGTGAGTTTTTAACGACTCAAACGACTGCAATGTGACGGAGAGGCGACTGTTGAGTCACGATCAGTGAGTTGTACAATCGTAATAGAGTCGCCAAAGAGTCGTCTTAATAATATTTTGTGTTGGTGCTAAAATTTCGCTTGAGATGTGTCTCTAAGCACGTTTCAAATCCGACTCTACAGCCCTAGAGTCGTTATACGTTCAAATTGTCTTTTAGGCAACTCTTTGACGACTTTTTTGGCAACTTGTGCCGTGAAATATTGTCGTTTTAGAGTCGTCTGGGGTCACTTCTTGTCTATTTTACCTGTTTTACCTGCAACCACTCTGGGGCGACACAGGTGACTCCAGGGACACACACTTCTTGGCCTGGGTACCGTTTTCATCTGGAATATCGCAATGCCTTTTATAAAGACGCTGAGGGTCCAAATAGGCGCCTGAGTCAGACTTGAGAAGATTTTGCATCGTCAAAATCGTGGCATTCTGTTAGTGAAAATTAATTTAAAACATCTTTGCAAAAAATTTGCAGCTTTGCGTTGCGCATCAACCGGCTGATTACGAGTTGGCGTCGGCGCTGAAGGCGTGCAACTATGCCAAGAACCGGGCGGATGTGTATCCCAGTAAGTGGGGGGGGGGCGGCTTAGCCCAGTGGCGTTCTGGTGTGCCAGCGCCCCAGGCTCGATTCCAAGCGCAGTCGCATTAATTTTCTGGCTAAATTGGAATCTCGGCTTGGCTCTGCTCGTGCAATTAACGCCATTGAGTGAAGTGTACATGCCTTAAGATAAATAAAGTTAGGGCTGCTGTACACTCCTGTGTGACTGCTCAGGGGAGTCGGCGGAATGGGCCATTATGGGCAGCAATGCCTCTTACAGTTTAGTCCTTAGATGATAGGTCAACTTATAAGCTCACACTGCACCGGACCAGTCTAACCTGTCTATCCATTTGTCCGCAGTTGAATCTCGTCGAGTCAAGCTGACCTGCAAGCCAGGAGTTGATGGATCGGATTACATCAACGCGTCTCACGTTCACGTACGTACGAGTATCATTGATGATACCTATATGTAGCGATATTGATTGTAACAAGGCGCCAAGGGGGTTGCAGCCTAGTGGTCAGAGCGTCGGACTCGCGACTGATAGGTCGGGGGTTCGAATTCGATTCTCGACCCACTCGGACACAATTTGTGTCCTTGAGCAAGACACTTAGTGTCCTTGAGCTGTAAACTGGGTGCCAGCATTAGCTGGGGTAATTGAGGGTGTGGCGACCCCCGCCCCCCAGTCCTTGGACTGAACAGCCGTACGTAGCCTTCAGATGCGCCGCGCAATGGCTGCGGCTGAGCTGTCGGATCCACATCTGCCCGCTAATTATTTCTAGGCGTTAACATGTAGAGTTTTACCCGATTCACCTATATTGCGCTGACATCTCACTATTTCCAGGGCTACCAATCAGTGAACGAGTTCATAGTCACCCAACTGCCAATGAAGGACACTCTGTTCGACTTCTACAGAATGATTTGGGAGCAGAACTGTGTGTGCATTGTGTCCGTGCATCCCAGCCTGTACTCAGATGGGGCAGGCGACACGGCTAACAATGAGCAGGAAGGAATCGACCTGCCAGAGATGTGGCCAACCAATGAGTCTGAGGCGCTGACTGCAGGCTATCTGCAGGTCTGGTTCAGGTTAGTCCGGGAGCTTCGCTGGGGCCACAAATGATTCTTTCTGGGTTTCCATTGATATGCCAAGCCATAGGTGTGCCCGTTGAAAACGTTACCATGATAAGAATCGCATTGCTAACAACTCACTAGTGACTCTAGCGACTCTCTGGGGGGGGTCTCAACACGACGGAGAGGCGACTTTGGTGTAACCACAGATACTTGAATAACTAGATGGCCACTCAGCACATTTGCGTGTAAGCTACTTTCAGTTCAGTAGTAAGTTAAACTGAAGCATTTTAATGAATTTTTTAAGCTAAGGCTCATTTATTGGCTACTACCCCCAGCTTAAACCCTCCAACCCTAGACTACCCCCCCCCGCCCCAATTTTTATTGCCTTTCTCGGAATTCCAGCCTAAAGCTGCCATGTACATTTCAGTAGACTGGCTAATGTACATTATTGCTGAACCAATTAGCAAGTTGTTTACGCCTGCAAGCTTGGGCTTCTAAACTTATCAGAATCATTGCAGCTGCCTTTATTTTTATAAAATAGCTTATGTATTTTTCTTTGCTACTGAACTGAAAGTAGAAAGATGTTTTACACCTGAGTGGCCCATCCAGTTATTTTAGAATCTGTGGGTGTAACGAGCGCATCACGTGAAAGAGTACGCTCGTAAAGTCATCTATGAGTCGCTGTGTCTACTAACTCAAGCAGACTAAACAGAATGACGCAGATGCGCTTTAGACGCAACTCAGCGATTCTGCAGCGACTCCAGCACGGCTCAGATACGACTCTACGGCCCCAGCGTCGTTTCAGAGTTGCAGACAATCAAAATGCCTCAAACTGACTCTAAGGCGAATCTTTGACGACTTTTTAGCGACTCCGGGGTGACGCAGGAGACTCTGGGACGCGTATTGGCCTGGGTACCGTTTTCAATGGGGGTCAATAACGATTTAAAATCCGATTACTTTAATCCCACATGCGACACCCACCCAGATCTCGCCAGGACTACCCGTTCGGCGAATGCCGCGAGTTCCTGCTGGCTAGCAACAAGGACGATTACAGCGTGCTCACCTCTGTGTGGACACTGAAACGATGGCCTGACACGTTTGGCGAATCGATTAGCCTAATTGAGCTGGTCAAGGCCGTATCTAACACGCGAGGTCTTATCACTTTGTCACCAATTATAGTTATGGATATGTAAGTTACAGTTCCTTGCTTTTAATTAGCTCTTGTAAATTTCCCGGTTTTTTAATTTTTTTCTCCTACTAAAAATTCTCTTCTCAGGTATGGTGGCAGCTATGCCGGTATCATTTGCTCGCTGTACGTGCTCTACAGGCAGCTTATTATGGAGGGCACAGCGGATGTGTACTCTCTGTTTAAACTGTATCACCTGCAGCGGCCGGGAATGTTCAATAGCAAGGTAAGAATTCCGTTCGTGTTGGAGTCTTATGCTAATTGATGCATACTGCATGCGGCCCTGCCAAGCTTCTCTATCCGGCCCTCGGGTCCTTTGCAACTGCACAATAGCAATCCGGCCCGCTCATTGTTTGTGTCTCTTCTCAGCTCTCTTCTCTCTAGTCTCCTCCTCTTCTCTCCTTTCTCATATCCCTTCTTTCTCCTCTCCTCTCCCTTCTCTCCTCTCCTCTCTCCTCTCCCTTCTCTCCTCTCTCCTCTCCCTTCTCTCCTCTCCCTTCTATCCTCTCTCTTCTCTCCTCTCCCTTCTATCCTCTCTCTTCTCTCCTCTCCCTTCTATCCTCTCTCTTCTCTCCTCTCCTCCATTCTCTCCTCTCTTCTACCCCTCTCCTCTTTGCTCTCCCTTCTCTCCTCTCTCTCCCTTCTCTCCTCTTCTCCCTTCTTCAAATCTGTTGAGCAGTTTTTTTCGAAAATCGATCACGCACACATACCTATAGACAAACCATTTTTAGTATAGGGTAGATTTTCACTTGACTTTACAGGCCGACATGGAGTTCATCTATGCTGTGATTTCTTTTCACGCCAAGTACTTCTCGCCTAGCAACAGTCTCTCATTGCGTCGCGGCAACGGCGGCGCTGGGCCGGGCATCACAATCACCATGGCAACGGGTCCCTAACAACGCAACAGTCGCACGACTCGCACGAGCCGACGCCTCGCGCCGCCTCTCCGCCCGAGTCTTTTCCACTGCGCCAAATTCCGGCGCCGTCGGCCCCGCCGGCGCATTCTGCCGTCGCTTTAACCGCAGAGACAGACGACGACAAAGCGCCGGTGGTTCGATTCGCCAACGGTCGGAGGCGCCTGTCTGCAAGCCGCAGTGTGCACGGCAATTTCTGCGTTGGTGCAGTCAGCTACGGCCTGCGGAAACTTACTCCACTCATACCGGCTAAGGAGCTACTGAGAGTCGTTGGCACAGACTCACGGATTACTAGAATAACTAGATGGGCCACCCAGAAAATTTGCGTGTAAGCTACTCTCAGTTCAGTAGTAGGTTAAACCGAAGCATTTTAATGTATTTTACAAGCCAAGGTTCACTTATTGGCTCTTACTCCCCCCCCCAGCCTTAAACCCTCCAACCGCGCCTTTCCACACTACCCCCGCCCCGGCCCAATTTTTATTGCCTTTCTCGGAATTCCAACCTACAGCTGCTATGTACATTTCAGTGGACTGGGGGGATGTACATTACTGCTGAACCAATTAGCAAGTTGTTTTCGCCTGCAACCTTTAGGCTTCTAAACTTATCAAAGTCATTTCAGCTGCCTTTATTTTTATAAAATAGCTTATGTATTCTTCTTTGCTACTGAACTGAAAGTAGAAAGCTGTTTTACTAAGTAAATATATGCCTGAGTGGCTCATCTAGTTATTTTAGATAGTTTCTGTTTTTAATTGATCTCATCATCATAAATTCTGGCTTTTTTTATCAACCATCGACCAGCTCTGTTTTAGTGACGTATATATCTCTGCGAACTTTAGCACAAACTGTGATTGGATGCTGACAATGAAATGATTGCTTGGTAATTTATAGTCAGCTAAATTGAATGCCATCCTACCGCTACCACCAATGTATATTTTGACCAACGAGTTACTTTACAATGCATATTGTTTTACTGTATGTCCACGCAGTCTGATCTACTGAGTGTATTACTTTTGTCACTGAAGTGCAATTATCATAATTGCTGTGTACAGCTTTATTTCATATTAAATAGCTGACAAATTTCCCTCTTAAAGTTTTCAGTGTACTTTTATATATACCCTGATAGAGTGCATGTTTACTCAAAGTTTACGTAATTTTTTTTGTGTGTCGGACCAGCAATAACTGCTTATTGTGTACAATGGGTTTTGTTTTGTATTTCACTTCAATACTGACACCTGCTCGCTTAGTCCTCACCATTTTTATTAGTTAGCAATCTATGCTCAGCTTCAAGCTAACTTTCTTTTTTTGTGGTTTTCATTGCTTCTGTAATTATCGCATGTTGGCAGTCTTTTAAAGCTGGAAAATATTTGAAATCTCTCAACTGCTCCCTTTTCTCAATGGTATTGTGTTTGCTTTTCTGTTTTGCATTTTTTTGTTTTACTATCGCTGGCTGAAAGTTTATTCAATACGGTTTCTCGTAACTTGAACAAAAATTGATCTTTTTTTTTATTTTCTGCTTGACTACATGTGGCTAATTGTCTGCTTGTCTGCCAATTAAATTGCTGACCAAACATTTTGTTAGTAGTAGCTGACGGCTATGAACTACTTTTATATTTAAGTTAATTTTGAGCGTCTTGCGTACGCTATTTGCATGCCCTGGAATAACCTTGGTAGTTTGGTATCCAATGCATCAGTTTTTAAAGCGCCAGGATTTCCCGTTTTTTGTATTAAAGTGGCAGACTTTAGCCATTCAGTGACTGAAAACTCATTTGTTCTGTATATTGTACCAAATTCTAGTACGTTACATTTTTAGTTTCTGTTTTGTTAGTGCTCTAAAACAAATTGTGTTTTAAATTCAAATTGTTTTTGTTTAACTGTTTCTACGAGCGTGTGCGTCGTACGTTTTACTGTGTGCTTGTTTTATTGTGAACCCAGTGCTATATTGCGTAATAGATGTATGATGAATACTTCTTGTGTATACTTTACACATTTCAATTACATATGCGTTTTTGGTAATAAACATGCTTTTATTATGTGTTTCAATTGTACAAGCTACAGGATATCACACAGAATGCTCATTCGCTGCTCTCCGCGTGAAATCGCAGGACAAAGAAGATACGCATTGAGCCTACTCTTAAATTCTAGGAGCTGTGCCATAGACTTTTTTCTTAAGTACTCACACTTTTACTCACAGCAGTGTCGAACTATAACCGATGAACGAACGAGCATTGAGCAAATAGCTACTTTTAGATTGTCTGGTAATATGGTTTGTACTACTTGCTTCTTCACCCCAAGAGTAGTGTCCTGGCGTTTTAATTGGTCCAGATACTCTTAGTTTTTACGCGAATGAGCATTCTGTGTGATATTCTGAGGTACAAGCCCTGTGCTAATCTTAACCAAAAATCATTAGCGTATTAACATATTTGCGTTCATTTTTCCTTATTGATGCAAATAACAATCAAGAAAGTCGTCTTTGACAGCAATTATAGCCTTAATTTCGAAAAACATTTTTAACTGATGACACTGGGCAATTAATTCTGTTCAGTCACTCCATCATCTAGTGTGCAATCACTTGAACTGGATTTCGAATTTTGATCCTGTCCTCGTTGGTAGTAATACTACATGTAATACACTTCACCGTATTCCTAGGCGTGTTCCTTAGCTGTTGAAGGTCCAGCGCAGTCAGGAGTCACGTGATTCTCGCTAGCGGCCTTCCCAGATCCATTCTGCGAGCGTCCGATGCCATTGATCTTGGCCACCTTCGCAGATTGGCCTGGCCAATCCCCACGTCACGCAGTGTTTTTAGCACAAAGCACACCTCTTCCTGATCGTAGACTGGTTGGTCTACTTCCCACTTGTTGGCTTGGGCAGACCCAAACGATAGTGCACACTATAATCTCAGCAACGATAAGATGTCCTAATGTATGCATCTTTCCAAGAGAGTTCTCGCGCTGTTTATGTGCTTTTTAGCTTTGCCCCTAAAAGGCAAAAGGACAAAAAAATGACAAAAGGATGTCTACGGCGAACAGCAGAAATCATTGTTTATGTAACATCACGACAGCTCAATGCATAATGCGTGCATTAAGCGCTAAAAGCGTGCTTAAACAGCTCGTGATCCTTTATGTATTGGCTAGAGTTATTTATAATATAATACAAGAAATATATATCGTGATTACAGTGCTATTTAATATTTAGTTTTTCTGGCTTTAATTTCTATGGTCAGTCGTGCGCTTAAATAAAACCTACTATTGAACCTCGATCATTTTCAATGATGGAAGTTTCGCTTCGCTCGCCTCGAGACCATCCAATTCAGCTTTGGAATTTAACTACAGAATGCACATGAAACGGCTGTGATCATTTAATTGAACAGCAGTCCTACAACATTTGTTTTTTCGCGCATAAAAATTAGATGCTTTGTGAGCGCAAGTACAGCTGCGATTAGAATCGTCTTTAAATGATACTTTAAAAATGTAGACGTTACAAATGGAAAGGCTGTATTGAATTATGTGATATGTAAAATATATCACCTATTACGTAAGCTTAAGCAAGCATATTATATAAACGTTATTTTTCGATGCTTTAGTAATTCAAAGTTTTGTATAATTTGTTTTATTTCGCTGAAAGCAGGCGCGCGACGGAAATAGTAAGCAAAATTTCAACTTCGTTTTATTTTCAATCATTTAAAAAATGAGAACTGACAATTGCTTCAATTTTTAGTTTCATTTTTATATTTCGATTCTCTGTGTCTATAATGTTGTAGCTATTGTCTGGGTTAGAACTAGGAACCATGGTATGTGATGTGGACGAAGCAAGTCTGTATTCAATCAGTCGAATAGAATTCCTAATATGTTTTTTGCTTTGTGCGTTGTACCAGGGTAAAAACATTCGTACTCAATTATTGCAACCCATTTTGGCCTTAGTTGTCATTTACTTTAAGTTTAGTGTAAGAATTATTAATTTTTTAGCATTACCTGCCATAAAAAACAACAAATATGGTCAATATTCCGTGACATGATGACAGAGCAATTTAAAGATGTGAAACGATAAACCCTGACCTTAGTCTAAATCTAATGGCTAATGCAAATGGCTTTTATAATTTATTCTGCCAAATGAAATATATTGATAGTTTTATTCTGCAAAAATGATACGACGATTGAAGAATCAGTTTCAATTTTTAGGTTCGAGCTATTTGATAGTGCTAGCTTTGATTGTATTAAATTTCTCAGTAGGAAATTAACACATAGCTATAAAATAGAAATGAAATTTATTGAGCTAAGATAATGAATATATTTGCAAATTAATTTATGCCATTTATGAAATATCATTATGACACATATATTATTTATTATCAGATTATTATATTTTCTTTTTTATTCTTACTATGATTATGAATAAAT
>NIVC01003415.1:0-98985 GCA_002269645.1 Macrostomum lignano | reverse complement strand
ATCGGTGAGTGAGTCAGTGAATCGTGAGTGAGTCAGTGAGATCGGTGAGTGAGTCAGTGAATCGTGAGTGAGTCAGTGAATCGTGACAAGTCAGTGATTGGTGAGTGAGTCAGTGAGAGATCGCTGAGTGAGTCAGTGAATCGGTGAGTGAGTCAGTGAATCGGTGAGTGAGTCAGTGAATCGGTGAGTGAGTCAGTGAATCGTGAGTGAGTCAGTGAATCGGTGAGTGAGTCAGTGAATCGGTGAGTGAGTCAGTGAATCGGTGAGTGAGTCAGCTCACCCCCAGCGCAGCGCAGCCGCCCTGCACCAGATACGCGAAGTCGCGCAGGGAGCCCTGCGGCAGGCCCAGCCGTTTTCTTTCCGTCTCGGGCAGCCCCAGCATCTGGTAGAAAATGTGAAAGTTGCGCTCCCCAGACTGCTGGTGCACAACGCGGCCTTCTCCAGCAGGTAGTTCCGCATGCTGCCACCGGCGGGTCGCCTTTGAAGTCGAACATGATGTCCATGTACTTGCCGAACCGGCTGGAGTTGTCGTTCCGCGTTGTCTGCGCGTTGCCGTAGGCCTCCAGCAGGCTGGTGGACTGGATGAGGATCTCCGCCACCCTGGATGAGGATCATTGTGTGAGTCATCGGAGTGCTGGGATCATTGTGTGAGTCATCGAGTGCTGGGATCATTGTGTGAGTCATCGGAGTGCTGGGATCATTGTGTGAGTCATCGGAGTGCTGGGATCATTGTGTGAGTCATCGGAGTGCTGGGATCATTGTGTGAGTCATCGAGTGCTGGGATCATTGTGAGTCATCGAATTTGGTCATAGAATCGGGGGCATTGTGGGTCATAGAATCGGGAGCATTGTGGGTCATACATGTATAATCTGGAGCATTTTGGGTCATAGAATCGGGAGCATTGTGGGTCATAGAATCGGGAGCGTTGCGAGTCACAAGAAGATTTCTAATACAGAAATGAAAGCCAATATCGACAGTCGCATTATATAGAAAATAAAAGCACAGAACTTGGTCAGTGAGTTTGAATAAGTGCAGACTTCCTCACAAGGCCTGAGTCACAAGCCGTGAGCTGCCAGTCCCATAGCCGGGTCAGGGCGTGCAGATTGCGCAAAAACTGCAACCACCTTCCCTCAGCTAATAGACGGAGACCGGAAACCTGGGGCATAAAAATTGCAACATTTTCGCTACATTTCAATTTGCTGCATTCGAGTCCGAGAAATGAACGAGCGCCTTGGGCCGCACACCTCATTTCTTCATCTTTTAGTTTTACTTTTCAGATTGTTTTGTTTTAGTTTTCGTCGCGATTGTTGTTTAGTATAGTGGAAGAAAAATGAAACTACTACAGTTAATAAAAATTTAAATACGCATTTAATCATAAAGCTATAACAAAAGTACACATCAATAAGACAACTCTCGTATCATTGTACTTCGTGTTAGATTTTTGTTTCATTTTTTAAGTACATGTGCACTTTTGTCGGAGAAAAGTCAAAGTCTGAATAATATTGCATTAAAAAGGCTTAGAGACTTTTCATCGAGCAAATATTAGTACACATGTACTTTTTGTCTAAAAGTACACAGCAGTACTAACCGATCCACCTGAGCTCGAACTCGCTGCGATCGATCGATCGACTCTGCCGGGAGCCGGCGGGTGCGGCCCCAGCACCGAAGGCGGCATTGTGGGCTAAATACTGCAGAATGACTTTGCTGGCCTCTGTCTTGCCAGAGCCGCTCTCACCGGAGATCAGAATGCAGGTGTCCTGCCCGAATCTGGCCAGAGTTTTGTGCGCCGTGTCCGCCACCCAGTAGATGTGCGGCGGCCGCTCGTAGCGCTCTCGGTTTCGATAGTCCGCAATGTACTTTTCAGTGTAGAGCTGCAGGTCTCGATAGGGGTTCACGGAGACCAGAATCTCGCCAATATAGGTGTAGATCTTGTTCTTAGCGAATCTATGATGGTTTTAATGTTCAAAGTACAGTTATGGGACCAAGTTTGCTAAAATAAGCAGATATCAATTTTTCAATTCACATTTAAGTAAAAGCCAAACCCAAAGGCTGAATTACTTCTTTTGACTAAAATGCAAGTATGCATAAAAAATATTTATTTCAATCAAAATTAACGAAATTTATAACAAAATTTTACATTTTTTGTCTTAAAATGAACTAAAATTACATCAAGTAAGTATAAAGTTAACAAATCGAATAAGTAAGTTTTAAAAGCTAAAATCTAAAATTCAATAAACCATTTAAATAGAGCAACTTTTTTAAATCTACTGCTAAGTAAATACTGATAATAAATATCCTCTTTTATCAAAGAATTGCAGCCTAATTTTTTGGTAACTAAATTAGGTATAGTCCAAAACATCTTCCATACATATTTCTTTAATCTTCAACACTACAAATCTTCAACACTACAAAAAATTAAATGAACAAAATACAGCCTTTCATAATAAAGAGAACTAAAAATTATTAGCTACATTTCAACTGGTTAAAGTAAGTCTTTGCTTCACGTTTTTATCAAGAAAACAGCGGAAAAAATATGCGTAAAACGGCACTTATATTGTGCCAGGATGGCGGTTGTGGACTCACCGTTCTTGAAGGTTTTCGACAATGTCCTCGTTGGTAAGAGAGTCGTATAAAATAAAATCAGATATTCCAACTCTATCTTCGTTGCTCTGCCCTTCCATAATGAAGGCTTCGGGTGATTAAATTACAAAAAGTTCAATTTTCCGACACAGAAAAACATTAGCTAAGTATCACGCAGGCTGAGCTTTTTTAAAGTAAAGCAGGTGCAGTGGGCGAGCTCACGCGCTATATTGAGGGTTCATGGAAAGATTAAAATTTAAAAAGAAATCCACTTTTTGTCTAAATTATTAGTTATTAAGCAAATAAAATATACCAAATTTAATTTATACTTTTACTAGAATCTATAATTGTAATAATTACAGAATCAACTCGCGCTTCTGAACTTGCTTCTGTGATTTTTGTTTTAATCTTTGAATAAATTTCATGCATTTTTCATTTTCACGCATTTTTCATTTTTCATTTTTCATGCAAATTTCATGCATTTTTATGATTTTTAGGTGCAGGAAATGTATATAGACTTAAAAATTGACACAGAATCCTTAATTTTCTGACGGAAAAGATTTTTGAATATCAATAGAGCTATAAGAAAGGCACAACGTACATATCAAAAGACGAACATTGGGTCTGCCTCCTATCTAAAGCAATAATAATTTTTGCTGAAAAATGAAAGCTTCCTATCTTCGTAGTGTATTTTTCGGCGAAAAGAATCCTTCAAAACATTGTAGTGTGCGTACGCACAGTATGGTACGCCCGGGCAGTCTGATTGGCTGCGGAGTGGGGTGGGTGCCGCCACCCCAATTCTAACTCCATAATATATAGACGCGTGCCCAGCGCGGCGAGATTTGTAAGAGTTTGGCTACACAGCAAACACGGCCTCTGACTCAGTTACTACAATGGCGTCGCAAGAACTGAACCTTTAAAAATCATGACTCAGCAAATTTCACTCGCGCCACCCGGGCCGTTTACAATCGATAGCGACTGCCACTCCACAGCACAGCGCTGGACTGCATGGACTCGTCGCTTCGCCACGTACATCAATGCAGCTGGAATCACCGACAAGACTCGAGGGCAGCAGCTGCTGCTGTACGCCGCAGGAGAGGAGCTGCAGGCTGTAGTCGAAGAGAACGAGATCGCCTCTGGATAGGACTACAGCAGCCTCGCGAAAAACATCCAGACGTTCTGGGACGGGAAGAATAACATTTTGTTCCTGCGTTTCAAGTTTGAGACCTGCAGACAGCAGCCTGGCGAGCAGATCGACCAGTGGTATCAGCGTCTGCGCAAGGCGGCGGAGCAGTGTGAGTTCGGGACCCTCAGAGACTCGCTGATCCGTGACAAAATCGTCGCCTACTGCGAATCTGAGAGACTCAGGAGAGACTTCTTGCAGACCAACAATATCTCCCTGGCAGATGTGCTCAAAAAGGCGAGGGCGAAAGAAGCCGCGGAGCAGCAGGCCACCGCGATGGAGAGCGACAGGCCAGGGGAACCGCAGCAGCTCGCAGCAGTCAGAAGAGACCAGAAGCCACAGATGCCGCAGACACCAACGCAGCACGTATCGTGCGATCGCTGCGGCAGGCCAGGGCACCCCACGTGCACCGCAGCGCAGGGCAAGAGCTGCAGAAAGTGCGGGAAGCCGGGCCACTTCGCGCGAGCCTGCAGGTCCAAGCAGGGCGCCCCGCAGAGCGGCGCCGACGCCGTCGCAACGCTGCAAGGCGAGACCAGCTACCAGAAGGTGGACCACCCGGACTCCGGCGTGTTCGAGGTCGATCAGGGTGAGCAGTCGGCCCACACAATAGCCGAGATCAACGGCTCCAGACTGTCGGTGTTGATCGACAGCGGTGCGGCTCGAAATGTGATCAACCGGGCCACGTTCGAGAGTCTGAGACAGCGGCCGCACCTGCAGACCACCTCGGACAGGCTGTTCGCGTACGGGTCGGACAGGCCGATGCAGCTGCTGGGCAAGGCGGCGATGGACGTCCGCATTTTCGGCCGGCAGGCAGTCGCCACGTTCCACGTCGTCGAAGGGAGAGGCATCACCATCATCGGCAGGCAGACGGCCACTCAGATGGACATCCTGCGGGTCGGGCCACCACCGACAGCCGGACAGCAGGTGCTGCAGGTCGCTGAAGCGGAGGCGGCGGTCGATGGCCTTCTCAGCGGCACGAGATCCAGCGGAGTGCCTCAAGGACACGTCAAGGACATCGGCAGGGTGCTGCGCAAGCACGCCAGCGTGTTCAGCGGAATCGGCTGCTTCACCGGGCCGCCTGCCGACATCCACCTCACCGACAGCGCCCGCCCGGTCTGCCATGCGCCTTCGAAGGTGCCGATCCACCTGGCAGACGCGGTGGACAAGGAACTGCAGTTGTTAGAGCAGCTCGGGATCATTGAGCCCGTCGACGGCCCGGCGCCGTGGGTCGCGCGGATGGTCGTCGTGCCCAAGAAGGAGCCGGGAGAGGTGCGCATCACGCAGGACCTCCGCGATGTCAACCGCTTTGTCATCCGCGAGCGACACCAGATTCCGACTTTCGAGGAGGTGACCGGGGACATGGCTGGCAGCACTGTGTTCTCAGAGCTGGACATCGCGAAGGCGTTCTACCAGGTGCCTGTCGCCGAGAAATGCCGCAACCTGCTAACATTCTCGACGCCTCGCGGGCTTCGCCGTCTCACCCGGCTGTGCATGGGCCTGTCCACCTCCCAGGAGATCCTGCAGAATGTGATGAGTCGAGTGCTGGCTGGTCTGCCCAACGTCAAATGGATCCACGACGACGTGGTCGTGTTCGGCCGCACGATGGCGGAGCACAACAGCAGCCTCGAGGCATGTCTGGCCCGCCTGGCGCAGCATGGCATCACGCTGAACGCTCGGAAATGCCGACTGGCGCGCAGCAGCATCGAGTTCATGGGAATGCGGCTCACGGCGGAAGGGGTCCAGGCCACGGAGAGCAAGGTCGCCGCCGTTCAAGACTTCAAGGAGCCCGAGTCGATTGGGCAGCTTCGCTCATTCCTGGGCCTCGTGAACTACCTCGCCGTGTTCACGCCACAGCTGGCCAAGGTGGCGGAGCCGCTGCGGCGCCTGACCAGGAAGACCGTCGACTGGCAGTGGGGCGCCGACCAGGCCAGCGCCTTTGAGCAGCTGAAGCGCAGCATCGCGGAGCCGACAACGCTGGCTTTTTACGACAAGCGGCTACACACGCAGCTGATTGTGGACGCGGGGCCGACCGGACTGGGCGCCATCCTGGCGCAGGTGCAGCGCGACGGCAGCTCGAGGCCGGTCGCATACGCCAGCCGGACCCTCTCCGATGTCGAGCGGCGATATTCGCAGACCGAAAAGAAGCACTCGCCGTGAAGTTCGGCTGCCTGAAGTTTGAGTACTACCTGCATGGATCGCCCCAGTTCACAGTGGTCTCTGATCACAAGCCGCTGACGGCCATGTTCGCGCCTGGGTCGCGGCCGCCTCCACGAGTCGAGCGAATGGCGCTGAGGATCCAGCACCTAGTGTTCAAGGTCGAGTATCAGCCGGGAGCCTCCAATGCTGCAGATGTACTCAACAGGCAGCCCCTAAGTGAGCACGACGGAAGTTTTGGCGAGCAGCGGAGGGAGGCCTACATCAACGAGGTAGCGCAGGCGGCTGTGCCGATGGCGCTGACACTCCAAGACATCCGCAAGAGCTCTGCCAGCGACCCAGTCATCCGGGCGGCGATAGCGGCGACGCAAGGCGGTCGGTGGGATCGCTCCAACCCCGAGATGCGCTCGCTCCACGCGCTGCGAGAGGAGCTGTCTGCGGTTGACGGGTCCTCCTTCGACACCACCGAATCGTCGTGCCAGCTGATCTGCGGCAGCAGATGCTCGAATTAGCGCATCAAGGGCACCAGTGCTCGCAGAAGACGATCGCCAGACACTGCACGAAGGTCTGGTGGCCGAGGATGGCAACTCAAGCGGAGGAATTCGTCAGTCGATGCCGCAGCTGCGCCGTCACGTCGCACACGCCAGCCGTCCGGGCCACGCCTCTGCAGCCGACGCCGATCCCCGCGGGCGCCTGGCTGTCGATCGGCGCCGATTTCGTGGGACCCATCAACAACAACATGCTGCTGGTGTGCGTGGACCGCCACTCAAGGTTTCCGGAGGTGCAGCTCATGCAGACGACGACGGCCGAGGCATTGATTCCCCGCCTGCGAGAGATGTTCGCCCGCTTCGGGATCCCACAGGAGCTCGTGACAGATAATGGACCACCTTTCTCGTCCAAGGAGTTCGGCCGGTTCCTGGCGAGCTACGGGATCAAGCACCGCCTCATCACGCCCTACTACCCAGCGGCCAACGGCATGACAGAGCGACTGAACCGCTCCATCAACAAAGTCGTGCGAGCAGCCATCGAGGAGCGGCGGGACTGGAGGGCCGCTCTGGACGAGTGGCTGCTGGCCTACAGGAACACGCCGCACACGGCCACCGGGCGCGCACCAGCCGAGCTGCTGATGGGCCGGCGGCCAAACGACATCATCCCGCCGCCCGGCCGTCCCAGCGAGTCCGCATCAACGAGCAGCGGCTGAGAGAAGCCGACGCTGGCGCCAAGGCGGCGATGAAGCAGCACGCGGACGCAAAAAGGCGACCACGGCGGCACGACGTCCAGGTCGGCGACTCGGTGCTACGACGGCGGGTCGGTGCCAGCAAGACGCAGACGCCATTCGAGAGCGGTGCCTGGACAGTCCAGCGGGTGGCCGGCAACTCGCTGCTGCTACGCCGGGACGGCACGACCTGCTGGCGGCACTGCACGGCGGTCAAAGTCGTCAGCCCCGACTTGGCCGACGCCGGCGCCCAGACGCAGACCGCTACACCGAGAGCTTCGGGCGAGGCGGCCCGAGATCCACCCGCCTCCCCCGTGGCGCTGCGCCCGCACCCCCGCGCTGCTCGGGCGGGCGTGAAAATCTACAAGGACTGAATTTGAAATCCTGCAATGACTGAAATTAACTGACTTTCTTTTCCGTAATATGCGGACTGAAGTTTTTTTACGTTTTTGCTGCATTCAATTCAAATATTTTATTTCCTCAATATTTTAATCTCCATTTTCAATGCGCATCATCGGTGAATCTTTCGAACTTTGTATTTTCGAGTTACGTTTAAATCGATTTTCTTCTCTCTCAGTCTCTATTCGAAAGGGGAGAGATGTAGTGTGCGTACGCACAGTATGGTACGCCCGGGCAGTCTGATTGGCTGCGGAGTGGGGTGGGTGCCGCCACCCCAATTCTAACTCCATAATATATAGACGCGTGCCCAGCGCGGCGAGATTTGTAAGAGTTTGGCTACACAGCAAACACGGCCTCTGACTCAGTTACTACAAACATTTTCCATGGATTTCGAGTGTTGCGTCCTTCTACTTTTTAGTAGCACTTGGCCCAGAGATGTATAAATACACATATACATGTACATGTACGATCGAGTAGCCTGAATATGAGAACATACATTTAATGCACCCGCGTACTGTACATGTACTAATGCGTCTGTGTGGCTGCTCGGAGACCATGCAGCAAAAATGATAAACTGTACTGTAACTGCTTGCTTGATCCAATTCAATTGCTGGCTGGCTGGGGGCCGCGTCAGCTGTGACCCGCAAGTGCTCAAAGCCTTCTGCAAACAGACAAATTAAACCAAAATCAATCATCTATCTGCTTGCCTCGCATAACTGGCCAACAAAAATCTTTAAACAGCAGGAAGGTTGCTTTTAAAGAAAAAAATAATTCACAGAGGTAATTAAAATAAGATTTGATTATTGTAATATTTATATATTTAAATATTAAATAGAAAGAACAATGTGTACCTGAAATAACAATTTTAAGTTTATTACTGGTAATTAGTTAATTATAAATATTAATTTAATGCTGAATAAATGATTTACGATAAAATAAAAATTTAATAGTCCTGGAAAATACTCGTAAAATGTGTCTCAAAAGCAAGCCAAAAACAAAGATCTTGACTAAAATATCAAAGATTGACCATTCTGCAGGAAATTCTGAAGAGTCTTTAACAGTAGGAATAATAAGCCATTTTTCGGCCCGTCGAACTACCAAGAGGGGGAATTCCCCCCCCCCCCAACAATTTTTTTGCTGCGCCTTATTGGAGCAACGCAGGCACACGAAATTCAAGAACACGGGCCAACTTTCTGTTGCGCACCTTTTCAAAAAAGAATCAAGTCGCCAGCCCTCCAGACCGTCGAGACATTCAACGATTCTGCCAGAAGGTCGGATCCCTCCCACAAGTGCCAGTGTATTCAGTAGTGTATTCAGGCTTGCCCACTGTCGAGGCTTGATAGGCGAAACTTGAGAAATTCGCATCAGGGTGCCCATAGTCACCTGGTGCCACCTGTTGAAGGTCCAGAAGCTCCGCCTGGGTGAAGGCTAGTAACCAACGAAGTTACAGCTGATGCAGACACATGTGGTCGACGTGCTGATGAAATTTGGAGGCTTGGCAAGGCTGCACTGAGGCGCAGTGCTGATTGGCGCACAGGGGTGTACTGAATACACTGGCGCTTATGGGAAAAATCCGACCCTCTGGCAGAATCGTCGAATATCTCGACGGTCTGGAGGGCTGGCGACTTGATTCCTGTTTGAGAAGGTGCGCAATTGAATTTCGTGTGCCTGCGTTGCTCCAATACGGCGCAGCAAAAAAATTGTCAGGGGGATTCCCCCTCTTGGTAGTTCTACTGTTAAGTATATTATAAGAGGATACTAGAAGGTTATTCGAATTTATAGTGGTTTTTGTGTGCTGATACAGGATGGTGCAAGCAAAAATATATAGTAGCATGCTCAGCAGGGAGAAATGGTATCTTTAGAATGCTGACTGAATTCTGAATCGAACTCTTTCTCATCTCGGGTTCCAACGATTAACGAATGAAGGCCATCAAATGAGGCCATTTTTTGGTCATCATTTTTTAAATTTAAGCAATGCTACAATGGATCATTCAATAGTAAAACGACCTTATGAATGGCACTTGAAGGTGAAAAACAAGCATATCAATTGGTTTGATTCAGCGGTTTTGTCAGCATCCGGTCTCAGGGATCCATTCTACGAGCTTAAGTTCAAATATCAACAAAATGTTCATCTGTTTCCTTTTAGACCTTACGAGCGTAGGACCGAATAGGAAGCACTTAGATTGGAATTCTAGAAGCTAGGTGGCTCTAAACCAATCCTAGAATAAAGTATCACTTGTCTTAGTTTGGGCTTTGGGGTCCATTGATCGAGGTGCTGAAGTTACCACTTTTAATCAAAGAAAAATTACGTACAAAATCTTATCATAGCTCGTAATAAGCTACCAAATTTAATAGGAGCGTAAATACAGAAGAAACAGTTAATTTTGGTCAGGACAACCTGCTCAGCAGCAATTTCACCAGTTACTCGTAGAGATGCCAGCCTTTCCTAACGCAGTCCCTACTGAAACCGGATGAGGTACCTCGGCGCCGCCTGCTCCGGACGGTACACAATGTACTCATCGTTCAGCACTCCTCCTGTGCCCTTCGTGTTCCGTCTGGCGAACACCGAGTCGTAGTCGGCACCATTGACGGCACTCAGGTTCAGGTGGTTCTGCGGCTTGTCGCACACCATCGTTCTCCCAAGTAGGACGTCGCAGAGCAGAAGCGACATTGTTCCGGACTCGCGACAGTACTGAATACTCTTCGTGGTGTCCGTGGCAAAGTAGATCCCTGCACCGTACATTCCACTTGAGCCCACCTTGAATCCTTCTTTGATGATGAGCTCGGCGATTGCGTTTCTAGTTCCATGGAAGAACAGCTCTGGAACGGCGTCCTTCTTGACCAGCTGGCTGCTCACATCCAGAAGACGTCGGTCTAGAGCTGGGTTCTCAATCTTCTCGATGCTCAGAATTGCTCTCACCGTGACTGAGTGCTCACTCTTAATGTACCTCATCACCCGATCGTGCACCTTGAAGTATTCGACTGCCGTGTTCTCGTCGGTCTCCGTCAGCATTTTTCGCTTGATTTCGCTTCCATGAGCTGACTGCAGCTGGCGAAGCCTCATCTGCTTCTCCAGACTCCAACAGGCAGAGCAAGACTGACCCTCATGCAGTCTGGCAAGAGCGCAGCAAGCAACTGTCTCTTCGTGACCGCACTGGAACTTCTTGGTCACATCCGTGAGACATTCTTCAGAAAGCTCCCAGCACTGACACTCATGGCGACAGAGTTTCCTAAATGCCTTCTCCGGACATGGAGGACAGGGCGAGGTTGAGCACACAGACTGGCATTTGTGTCCACACGGCAGCGTCTTCTCGCATGGTCTCTTACACGCAGCCAGCGACGCTGTGGAAGATTGGCTGCACGGAGTTCTGAGCGCGTGACCGCACGAGAGCTTCACAGTCCTAATTCGGTCACAATGAGTTTGATTCTTCCCACACGGACTCCCAAATTGCTCTTTGCATGTGAGGCACCGTTTGGAAACATTCACGATGCACTGCTCAGGAGAGCAAGTCTCGAAACACTTCTGTGTGCATTGGTGGCCACACGGCAGCTTCTTGGAGCACGTTTCTGTGCACTTTACGATTTCGTAATTCAGTTTCTTCCACTCAAAGCACAGCATTTGCTTCACGTGTCCACACGGCAGAGTCTTTGCAACAGATTCTTGGCATGTTCCAAACGGCTGGTTGCACAGCTTGGATTGGACGTGGCCACAGCTCAGCTGAGCTTCAACATTCTGGGTGCAGTGCTTCGAATCACATATTTCTGAGCACTTGAGCGGACAAGGATGACCACAACTCAGCATGCGAATGCACTTTTCTTCGCATTTAAGCTGCCTAGGGTCTGACGACAAGAAGCACTGGATTTTTGTGGTGTGTGAGCACGGCAACTTCACAATGACCATTTTGTCGCACCGATCATGCTCATGCCAAGGCTGGCACAGCTTCGGACAGTCGTGTTCACCACATGGCATGGTTTCCACGCACTTGCTTCTGCAGAAGACTCCCTTCATTCTAGACAATTCGGCTGCACTTCTCCAGCTGTGCTCTGTTCCGTGCTTCCGGCACACCACCTGAAAGTCGGATCGCAGAACGCCGTCCTCCTCAAAAGCGGTCAGCAGCTGGCTCCACTCGGCGCACTTTCTCAGCAAAGAAGCTTTGCCGATGAAGATCAGACCGCAGTGCGACCTCGACTGCGCGACGCATCGGCGGTTGAGCGATGCGAGAAATCCGGGCTTCTCGCTGCGAACCAGCGACACAAGGACAATGTCGTTCTCGTCGCCTTGGTACACATCGATGCTGTGCACTTTGATGAAGCCTTCGTTAGCCTCATCCGCAAGTGCAGCTGAACGATTTGAAACGTCTCTCTCCCAATCCTCCAAACGTGGTCGCAGTTTCCGTCGGATGAGCCGCACCTGGCCCTGATACGGAGTGAGGATGGTGAGCTGACTTGGCTTGTACCCGAACCTCAGAAACGTCATCGCTACTTCAACGATCAGCTCTGCCTCGCCGTCGTTAACGTAGCTTCGCTCGCCTGACTCCGACATGTTCTCTACGTCCCAGAATGCAACGGCCTTCGGCATGAACGACGGAATTTCGTGACCCTTCACGCTGTCTATATTGTCCTGAAGGTCCGGATAGACGTCGAGTTTCAGGTACTTGGAAATGTCAGGTCGCATTCGGTTCTGGAACTGAAGACAGTCAAACGGAAAACCGCAGTTGATCAGTCTCTCCATCATCGAGACATCCAGGTGGCAGTGCTTCACCAGCTCATAGTTCTCGACGGTCGGCCGAAGCTGCTTGTGATCACCGATCAGGTAGAGTCGCTCCGTCCAGTCACCAAGACAGCCTAGAAGCATTGGCTCCATGATCTCTGCTGCTTCCTCCACAATAACTGTGTTCGGTCTGAGCCTCTTCAGCAACTCGTTATTGATTGAAGCACCCGTGATGGTCATCGCAATCACGTCGACATCTTGACAGATCTTGACATCTCTGTTCAGGTTAGCTTCCTTGTACTCGTCTCGAAGTCGTTCATACTGTCTGAACAAAAAGTTCAGTTTGGAGCTGTGTCTCGTCCAAGCTTTGTCAAAGTGGTCCAACAAGCAACCCTGCATGAACAGGAATCGGTCTTCGGGCCTGAGTTCCCACAGATTCTGGGTGTAGCGCAACGTATGCCACTTCTCTGAGACGATTCGAATCAGTCGTTGGTCCAGTCTCACAGGGCTGGGTTCTTGCTGACTCAAGTTCAGGCTGAAGGTGGTTCGACTGTCTCCTCCTGAAGCCAGAAGCCGCTCTGTCTTTATCTGTTCCTGTTCGTCGTTGAGTTCGTCCTCTTCTGCCTCTTCGTCAGTCTTATTGGTCGTGTCGCTGCTCGCAGTGCAAGAGCCTGTCTGCAATGCCTGAAGCAGATTTGGCATGAACTTATCAATTACATACTGTGGCGGAATCCACTGCCGCACAGCAAACCTCAGCTTATCGATAAGATTAGGCAATCCTGCGAGTTGGCTTCGATATTTGATTCCAGCCGGGTGATAAAAAAACTGTTTGCAGAATCGGATTTGGTTCTCTTCACTCCAAAATTTGGACAGGAAGAGCTCATCAAAAAATATACTTTCCTGAAGACAAACATTTTCCAGGTGTTCCAACAGAGCTTTCTTCGCATCATCAACAAGACGCCACTGTTCCCTGGAGTCCGTGTCCTGCACGGTGTCTCTCCTGGAGCGGATGTCTAAATCTTTAGTTAGCTCAGTCTTCTTTGAACGACCACCAAAGCGAATCAAGTCGACTTTCGAACTTTGCTGCGTGAGAATCTTACGAATGAACTCGTCTAAAGCGTTGTTCTTGTAGGTGACCAACAGAACGGGACCATTCCTGTGTCTCTTGGTCTCCTGCGCTGTGAGGTACCTCACGAGGTGTGTACCAACGTAGGTCTTTCCACAGCCTGGCGGTCCCTGGATGACGGAGATTTTTCGCTGAGTACAGTTTCTAAACGATTGCGTTTGCGACTCATCCAACCCTTTGCAGATCGAACTTTTCTCACATTGAACGTATGAAAGCCTCGATCGTAGAATACCAGAGTGATGCCATCTAGAGGTAAAAGATTCTCCCGAATAAGCCATCATATCTGACTCTGCTGGCTCATCTTCACTGTCTGATTCTTCCAGTTGTATTGAATCGAAAGTGCACGACACCAGCTCCTTCTCCAGTGGCAGCGTCTTGCCGTTCAGAGCCTGCACGTTTGCCAGCACGTGCCGGTAAGCTTGGAAGTAGGTCGGAGACTCGGCCAACCACAGACTCGACTTCTGAAGTCGAAGCCGTCGTAGCAGATCACACAGCTCGATGCTGCCCGATTCGAATATCGGCTCGACAAAAATCAGACCAAACTGGTTCAGCAGACCGGAGTCCCTGTTACTCACCGTCACGCAAACAAACTCTGTGAAAGTTTCGTCAAACGACAAGCAGAGCAAATTTCCGAACATCAGCAACGGAGACTTCTCCCAGTTTTTCACCACCCTATTGAACGGCTCGATCTTGAGCACCAAGGACAACTCTTTGTGAGTAATATCGATGCCTCTGAGCTCGACTTGATGGTAGACTGTCATGTCTCGGCGATTCAAATTGCCACCAATGAACTGCCGGATGCCGGATCTCAGCTTCTCGAAGCAGTCCGCACGCAGCAGCTTCAGGTTCGTCTCGAGATAATCGGCCACCGAGTCGTACGGAGCATGAGTTTGCATTGGCGGAAGCAGCCGGATCGTCTCGCCCATATCGGTCGAGCTCAACACCTCCTCCTTACTCAAGGTGGCTGACAGCTCGTGCCAGCTCAGGTCGGAGTTTCTCACTGGCAGGAACCTCCTGCACATCAGCTTGGCCAGCTCGAAAGCATCTTTTCCAGAAAAGTGAGTGTCGTAGAACTGCTGGCACAGCTGCATGATGAGGTAGCATCTGTCTGGAACCAGCTGACCAACCATCTCGCAGAACGTCTTGAGTGTACTCACTTTGTCTGCTGAGTAACTTTTGCTCGCTGCCTCTGTGAACAGCTGGCGACAGGCGCCTCGATCGAGCTGGAAGTTCTTCTCGTGCATGAGATGCTGGATGCTCAGGCCGATGTCGCGCTGCTGGTATGCACTCGCTCTACTGTTGACTCGCACAAAGAACTCCAACACAGTGTACAGCAAGTCAGCATTCAGTCGGGGCCACTGACCGACGATCGACCAGCCAGGAGGAACCTCCAGCAACTGCTGAATGTCTCTGTTGCTCGTCTTGCTACTCAGCGACTCAATGAAGCTGCTGACTTGTTGGTCGCTTCGTTGGACGGGCTTCTCCAGCCGCATGTCCATTGTCGGCTTCTGGCCAGGCTTCGCCTCGCGCGGTGTGCAGGTGACCTGGTCTCCATGCTCGGGGTCCCAGCCGCTAAAGTACAGCTTCCGAGGCAGAACTGTTTGCTTACCGGTGTCGGTCGTCACGTGGTATATTTTCAATGGCCTATCGTCAAGCACGTGGCTGTTCGTAATAGTCCCTGCGATGATCGGACGAACCATTAGTTGTGTAGCCACTTGTTGCTTTTGTGCCTGCAGTTGAGCCGCTTCTTGTGAAGTGTTTGAAGGCAAGTCAGCTACTTGGGATGAGGCTTCAGGTCGCGAGCTGCCCAATGGAGCCCGGCTGATGTCGACCGCAGATGTTTTGTTTCCTTTGTGCTCGATTCGATACCGCAGCCTGTCTCCAACCTGCAGGTTGAGCTGCTGAACCCATTTGTACCAGAAGATGGCCCCGTGACGGGCTGACGGGTCATCCTCAAACGATACAAATCCATGTTTTCCCAGTGTGATGCTGCTGACGTAACCTAAAGAAGCAGATGGCAAAAATCGCATTGTTGATTCCTAATTTCTGAGTTGGGGAAAAGATGTTTAAAAGATTGTCATGGCCTACCAAAAGTAGACTGATATACCGTCTTCTCTTCACCCTGATGGGAAGCGACTTGCCTGCTCAGTTTCCCACACAGTACACTAGTTTTCTTCTGCTTATCTGAGTAACTTCATTCCAAAAAATTTAATTCATTTCTCAGCTTCATCCACATCAACTTCAGTGTAGAAGCACACAGTGCAAGCACACTTTAGTGGATAGTAGCACACAATGTATGCAAGCACACTTTAGTGGATAGTAGCACACAATGTATGCAAGCACACTTTAGTGGATAGTAGCACACAATGTATGCAAGCACACTTTAGTGGATAGTAGCACACAATGTATGCAAGCACACTTTAGTGGATAGTAGCACACAATGTATGCAAGCACACTTCAGTAAATAGTAGCACACAATGTATGCAAGCACACTTCAGTGGATAGTAGATTAAGGATTCTTAAAGTTAAAGAAGTCGAAAATGAGACACACAAGGACCACTAGAAGTAGAACTAGGAGACACAACTTGTGACAAATCAAAATAAGGCGCAACTTTTGGAATCACCTAGACATATCTACAGGCATCACGCGCATGAAAATCAATGTCGGCTCAGAGGAAGAGTCAGGTGACACCGTTTCAGCCGGTAGCGAGTTACACATTTGTGTACCAGTAGAAACAACCAGGTGAACTCAAAGGCTGTGCATCTACATGTACATGTATGTGACTCAACCCCATGGAAGCTGTTGACCCGAATTTCGAGCTTGGTATTTAATGTCGAACATTGTCTCTAAGCAAGCCCTACAAATCAGCTCACCAAATCGATATTCGCTGCTGTCTTGGTCGGCACTCGCGGCTTCATTGGTGTCTCTAGTTGAAGACGTTGGCATGTTGGAGATGTCCGCTGAAAGTTTAAGCAGGAAAAGCATCGGTTAAGGACAACAACCAGTGAACAACAGAGACCAGCGTCTCTGACCGATACCGGAATCAAAACTGTCAAAAGACTGAAGTTGGAGCTACTAACCGGAACTTCCGCTTCTGCTGAAGCCCCTTCCACCGCCTCGCCAAGCTTCGCCTCTTCCTGCGCGACCTCCGAAGCCGCCTCTGAAGCCGCCTCTGAAGCCGCCTCGGCCTCTTGCCGCTCCTCTACCTTCGCTCATGCTGTTCTGCGGAACCTGGAATAGTAGCACCTTTATTTGTACGTGCGCAATATTGGTTAAATTTTGTGTACTTTTAAATCCTGCAATACTAGGATGTCTTTAATCTACTGAAAGAACTCACAAAGGAACTCGATGGCTGCACCTACCTATGCACTGAACCTACACGATTCTGAAAGACCGTTTGGCTTATTTTTTGTAAATATTTAACACTAATTATCCGTCTTTTTCGTAGTCTTCAGAGTCTGTCTGTGCTACAATAAGCTGCTTAATATCAAACGGACTGTCTGAGCATTTGTATTTTGTAGCCTTGAGAAGCGGCAGGCCCAGTTGAGGCGAGACGTGTCGACTTTCCAGGAAATTTTCATCCAATTCATTCTCAATGTACATTGTCTAATGCTTGCACTTGCACAGTGCTTTCATTTAGACAGGAAAACCATTGCTTGCTGTGTACATGCGTCTATTTTTAGACAATACGTACTTACCTGTGCGGTACTACCAAATGAATACAGCAGAACGACAGTCTGCCCTCAGCCCTGCCCCTGTGTTCTGCGTAGGGATTGCAATCCTGGGATCCCGGGATCCCGAAATCCCGGGATTGGGCCGAAATCCCGGGATTGGGCCTAAATCCCGGGATTTCCAGTCCCGGGATTCAGGACCCCAAATCCCGGGACTAATTTTTGTTAATATTTTTACAAAAAGTGCTGTAATATAAACATAATTAGGCCCACAACTAGTTTATTATACTGCGCTAATTTCCGTTAATTGCCTCACGTCGTGTGGCACCTTTTTAAACCCCGCATCACAGATTTAAATGTGAAATTAATTCCAATTTAAATTTTGATTTGATTTGCTTTTTCACTACTAATTAGTACATTTATACTACTTACTTCAATAGGTCACAAGATAATGCTGTTTATCATCTACAAATAGATCATTATCTCTATAACAATAAAAAAGTAAGCAAAAAGCGTTTAGCGCATATTTTGCCTTAAAATTTCAACCTAGAAGCATAAAAATCTGTATTATTCTGATCCCGGGATTCAATCCCGGGATTGGCCAAATTCCCGGATTAAATCCCGGGATCCCGGGATCACAAAAATCCGGGATTTTGCAATCCCTAGTTCTGCGCCCTTCTCTCAAACTCTATGAGAGTGTAAATTGTAAAAACTTTTGCAGCAATCAATACAGTATAATATTTTTACTGAGAATATGAGGATGAGCACCCCATCAGCTGTGAACTGAACCTGCTTTCTGTTTACTTCAGGTGTTGAGATTTGGTCCTCGTAAGTCAGGACTGGGAGGCATTCTCTGGTGAGCTTGGCCTGGGGAGAATATCAGAATGACAATCATAAGGAATTTGGGATGGAAACTTTCAGGGATTATTTGGACAAAAAATATTGGGGATTTTGGGAGGGATTTCTTGGGGAACTTAGGAGAGAATTTCCGGATGATTTTGGGAATAAACCACTTGAGATCCATAATGAATTTTGGGTAGTTTAAGAAAGAATCTCGACGGGACTCTTGACATGAACCATAAGTTGAGGTGGAAACCAAACTGAATTGACCTAGAATACGAGTGATACTAATACTAGTGATACTAATACTAGTGATACTAATACTAGTGATACTAATAATAGTAATACTTGTACTGATTGGTTTCGACCTTTCGGCCCCCTTGTAGGGAAGCCTTCGGGCCTCAGGTCCCAGAAATAAATCAATTAGAGTCCTGGCCCACCACTCCTGTCAGATGGTCAGCCTGATCGTGTGGCGAGCAGTCTATGTCCTATAGCTAAGAGAGGGACAGCGAGAGACAAGCAGGGAGAATTTTGAAGGTAGAGATCAGCTAATCCGCAGATTAACTAACCCGCTGCCACCAGCCCGTGCGCTCTGGCTCACCACACCGGAACTTTCGAAATCGGGCTTCCGACTAGAGGGGGCTTAGCACTTACCTGCCAACTAGTGTCTTTTTGCTGTCTATCTCGAAGTCATAGCCGATGATAAGGGACACTGCTGGGACTAGATCGCATTGGCCATGCAGGTACAGAGGGGACTTGTGCAGGGGATTCTTGCAGTGGCGAGACTATGGGGTAGCTACATGTCACTATTACTTTGCTAAATACGAGGAATTGCACTTTTGGCCTTCAACGCGCCAACTAGCCTCTCCTAGCGCTGATGATAGGCTAACTCGAACCCCAGAGACCGCATGATTCATTACCCGAGCCGCTTGGCGAACCTAGAGTGCACAAAGTACATCTCTGGCGCCGATTCTGCACTACTGGCAGTTTCGCTAACTGATTCGATAGATTGATCGACTGAGAACTGCCTTGCCATTGGTCCACTGTGACCGGCGCCTACTAGCTTAGCTACTCATCTGAGCCATCGGCGAACAAAGAAATAAAACCGATAAAAATAACTGTCAGATTTAACCTTCTCCTTGAATCACTTCACACTGCAGATTGAATTGGAGCTTCAGACTACTAGCAGTATTATTGAATGGTTTCTGCCTCAGTAACAGCACTACTGAACAAAACGAGCAAAAGTGTGCGCCTAATCCAGCTACTGCAACAGGGGACAGATAGGGAATCACTCAATCAAGCAAGTCTAGGTAGCCTCTCACTCAACCAATCAGAAACTCAACAGCCGGAGGCCAGGTAATTCTCAGTGACCGAATCGGCATAGTGCTTCGCAGCTGTAGACCCGGGATGATGCTGATGTCACAACCTTCGCAGATAGCTAGCAGGTGATGCTCCTCACTTTGATGTTCACTGCTGATGACCGGGGGAATTCGTCCTTGATGATGATGGGGGAGTTGCAATCCGGGGATCAAGAAACGACGGTCGCGCCGGGGAGAGAGCAAGTTCCTGGCCGGTCTCCAGAAAGGGTGATAAGTTGGTCCGAGAGAGCCAAAAACACCGGTTTAAATAGCCGCCAACTGGACCACAGTTTGTTATAATGGAACACGTTGATTCTGATTGGCTGAGCCGATTTATTAAAATGAGCGTCGAATTTTCTGATTGGCTGAGCTTGTTGCCACCCAAAGTCACGTGACCGGGAGATCCTATCAGTTCCCTCGGGGTCGTAAAAATATGACAGATGCGGCCATAAACAATCAAAATCGCAACAAAATGATTTATGACTTTTCGCGTAGAATTGACAAAAATGAATGAGAAAATATACATTAGAAAGCTCTTATTAAGTAGAAAGTGAAGGTAATGAAGAGAAATCGCTAATCGCTAATCCCAACGTACTTTTAGGGGTAAAACGCATAGCTGTCAAAGCTGTCACACGCTTGAGTGAACCCGAACAATAGGCCCTGACCTCATAAATCTTGATGGACTGTCAAAATGATGAGAAAAAAGCTACCGCCCGCATCCTCTCAGACCATCTGGCGCCAGCCCCAGCACTGAGGCGCAGGTGGCTGTCAAACCAGCTCAGACGCAATGATTTATGACCCAAAAGCAGCAAAAAACCGCGCCTATGTTATTATTACTACAAGTATGGCAGATTATTATAGCTACAAAAGTCCTACTAGTACGAATTCTAAAAAAGTTACAAAAGAGGAAGAAAAACGCACATAGCCTGCTGTTAGTAGGCTAGCAAGTTTGGAACCCAAGTTTATTACTATAGTAATATTAAATTCTAGAAATACAGCTCAATACGCTCGTATGTCTGTAAAGACTAACGAACACATCTCCAAGAAAACAGACCATCACAATAGAAAAAAAACAGACAGAGAAAACAGAATTTCTGAAATAGAGAGTCAGATTTGCCTTAGATGTTTTAGACCTAGGGATTTTAATACTGAAATTTGGCCAATCCAGGGATCAGAAAAATAATGCTTTTTCAGCTTCTGTGTTGAAATTTTAAGGCCAATAAATATGCGCAAAACGTTTTTTGCTTCCATTTTTTATTGTTATTAGAGTTATTAATGAACTAATTGTAGATGTAAAACAGCATTATCTTGTGATGTATTTACGTACTATAAAAGTACTACTATATAAGTAGTTAAGAAGCAAATCAACAATTAAAATTTACATTGAAATAAATTTTACATTTAAATCTGTGATGCCAACAAATTAGAAATTACAAATGCGATAGACATGTATTCATCGTGTACTATTATGTTTATCTGTTGAATGTGGATAGAATACAAACGTAAAATAGAAAATTGTCAAAAAAGTATTAATAAAGTTTCTGAAGCTCTAAATTGATTGACTCGATCTATTGAGGTTGAGACAATCTACTCTCACTCACACAGTATCAAATACTAGCAACTACGAGGTACCAACCAACCAAGCGGGAGCTTATCAACTACCAACCATTACCAATTACCAAGTCTATCTATTCAGTAAATTGAAAAAAAACGAAAACGAAAACTCTGACAGACTTCGTTTTCACTCGGGTAGCAGCAGCGGGTTTAAAAAGACGCCACGTCACGCGACGTGAGGCAATTAACGGAAATTAGAGCAGTATTATAAACTGGTTTTGGGCCCAATTGTGTTCATATTACAACACTGTTTGTAAAAATAAGAACAAAGATATGTGCCGCGATTGCAATCCCTATTAGACCTTGCAGGGCCTTTCATCATACATACCAAGAGGCACTGACAACCAGGCAAGGTTGACATCATAAAGATCATAACGCCGAAAAACCTTCTGGGGTCTGTTAACTCGTGTGCAACTCCCCTCAGCTCGGGTGCGTGCATTGATGGCTGGGCTACAGATGTACATAAGCTACAAATGTACATTCATCCACGGGGTGGCGAGCATTTCCAAGAAATCTTTGGCTTTCCAACTCCAGTTTAAATTGTCAGACCGAAGCTATATATTCAGAGTGACTCGATCTATGTTTAGTGACAAGCTATGAGCGTAACTTTCACTTTTCTGATTCGAATTCAAGTCTGCGCATCTGCAACTAATTAGTGAATCAGTGCAACACAAGGTAAGCAATATAATCAATGATGCTGTTGGACGAGAATGAGCGTAAGAAATGCGTAAAAATACCCTAAACCAACGATATCCGATATCCGGCATATTCTAACCTATTGTTACCTGGGAGAACGCATAGGGCTGATTCCCGCTGATGGAGTTTTGTCATAGACAAGTTGTCCCACGGTTTTGCGGTCAATGACGTGCGCCCGCGGTTTTAGTCTATGTCATTAATTATTAAGCGTTTAAAAGAAACGCCAATAGCAAAATAGTCATACACCGTTAAACATAAAAGCTACAGCTGACGGTACAACGGTTATGGCTCTCTTTGATGAGGAGGCACCATCTGACAGAAAATCTCCATTCAGATCAGCGACGCAAAGCGATTTGGAAATTTGTTGCTTCACTTCCGTTTCTCAGAAATTCTACTGACACAGCGCTTAACTGCCGCGTCACTCTGACTCCGATGCCCTGTGAATTGCCCTGTGCCTCCCCGCCCCGGCTACGCTACCGTCAGCTGTGTTCCAAGCCTTTTCCAGCAGGCTTGGACACTCGCAGGGGGCCGCCTCCCCTTCAGGGTCTGAATGATGTAAATAACTTATCAACTAATAAGCAGATGTGCAACCGACAGCTCAACCGCAGCTATTGCGCAGCGCATTTGAAGGCTGCGTACGGCTGTTCAGTCCAAGGACTGGGGGGTCGCCACACACCCTCAATTACCCCAGCTAATGCTGGCACCCATTTTATAGCTGGGTGAACTGAAGCAATGCAGAGTTGAGTGTCTTGCTCAATGACACAAATTGTTCTGAGGGGGTCGAGAATCGAACCCCCGACCTTCAAGTCGCGAGTCCGACGCTCTAACCACTAAGCTACAATCCCCCATAGGGTCAGTGTTGAGTGGCTTGGTTACCAAAGCAACAGCAAGAACAACAACAAACCTCTATAATAAACATGAATTAAATTTCTCAGGTCAGCTGCCCGAGTCACTAAGAGGCTGCAGGTACCGAGCTTATGAGTCACCATGGCTTACAGTGACCAGTCTCAGCAACAGGTATTCGACGAAGACTTTGACTATGTCTGCGCGTCTGCTCAGGGCGATGGTGAGCAGTTGTTGCTGAGTCTGTAATCTATTTAAAAATTTTCAAAAATCAAGATATAACTATACAAGTAGTTCGTAAAAATATACACGTATACAAAAAGGTCTGATGAGCCAGCCTCCTTAAAGCTTCAGATCCACAGTTTTGCCTCTGTTGCACATTTCTAAGAAACTCACCCGAAAGCGATAAATTTTAACTCAACTATTAGAATGCACTTTTTCTCGCTACTGTCAGTAGCATTTGCAGAGTTGTAATGCCTTGCACAACCGATGAGAGGCATTACTGCCCATTCCACCGACTCCCCTGAGCAGGCACACAAGCGCGCGGATACGTACGCAGTCATACGCACAGGCAAACAGTCACAGGAGTGTACAGCGGCCCTAACTTTATTTATCGTTAGGCATGTACACTTCACTGTGCCTTGGGGTTTGCTCCTCAAGGACGTTAATTGCGTGAGCAGAGCCAAGCCGAGATTCCAATTTAGGCCAAATTTAATGTGACTGCACTGGGAATCGAGGAATACGCAGAGGAAGCAAAAGAAGGGCTACAAGAGGCCGCGGCGGAGGATTGAGCCTGGGCTGTGGCGAAGTTCCAGGTAAGCTGAATCAATCACGTGGCTCAAGCAGTCAGTATAAAGTTTAGTAATAACGAGAACAGCAATTATACTGTTATGGTTTGAATCCAGTGGTAGATTAAGCAGATTCCTCAATAACTTCGTACAGTTCTCAGATGCAGCATTGAGAAGAGGTTAGCTCGTCAGAAACAGTTCTCAGATGCAGCATTGAGAAGAGGTTAGCTCGTCAGAAACGGTTCTCAGATGCAGCATTGAGAAGAGGTTAGCTCGTCAGAAACAGTTCTCAGATACAGCATTGAGAAGAGTTTAGCTCGTCAGAAACAGTTCTCAGATACAGCATTGAGAAGAGGTTAGCTCGTCAGAAGCAGTTCTCAGATACAGCATTGAGAAGAGTTTAGCTCGTCAGAAACAGTTCTCAGATACAGCATTGAGAAGAGGTTAGCTCGTCAGAAACGGTTCTCAGATGCAGCATTGAGAAGAGGTTAGCTCGTCAGAAACAGTTCTCAGATGCAGCATTGAGAAGAGGTTAGCTCGTCAGAAACGGTTCTCAGATGCAGCATTGAGAAGAGGTTAGCTCGTCAGAAACAGTTCTCAGATACAGCATTGAGAAGAGTTTAGCTCGTCAGAAACAGTTCTCAGATACAGCATTGAGAAGAGGTTAGCTCGTCAGAAGCAGTTCTCAGATACAGCATTGAGAAGAGTTTAGCTCGTCAGAAACAGTTCTCAGATACAGCATTGAGAAGAGGTTAGCTCGTCAGAAACGGTTCTCAGATGCAGCATTGAGAAGAGGTTAGCTCGTCAGAAACAGTTCTCAGATGCAGCATTGAGAAGAGGTTAGCTCGTCAGAAACGGTTCTCAGATGCAGCATTGAGAAGAGGTTAGCTCGTCAGAAACAGTTCTCAGATGCAGCATTGAGAAGAGGTTAGCTCGTCAGAAACGGTTCTCAGATGCAGCATTGAGAAGAGGTTAGCTCGTCAGAAACAGTTCTCAGATGCAGCATTGAGAAGAGGTTAGCTCGTCAGAAACGGTTCTCAGATGCAGCATTGAGAAGAGGTTAGCTCGTCAGAAACGGTTCTCAGATGCAGCATTGAGAAGAGGTTAGCTCGTCAGAAACGGTTCTCAGATGCAGCATTGAGAAGAGGTTAGCTCGTCAGAAACAGTTCTCAGATGCAGCATTGAGAAGAGGTTAGCTCGTCAGAAACGGTTCTCAGATGCAGCATTGAGAAGAGGTTAGCTCGTCAGAAACAGTTCTCAGATACAGCATTGAGAAGAGTTTAGCTCGTCAGAAGCAGTTCTCAGATACAGCATTGAGAAGAGTTTAGCTCGTCAGAAGCAGTTCTCAGATACAGCATTGAGAAGAGGTTAGCTCGTCAGAAGCAGTTCTCAGATACAGCATTGAGAAGAGTTTAGCTCGTCAGAAGCAGTTCTCAGATGCAGCATTGAGAAGAGTTTAGCTCGTCAGAAGCAGTTCTCAGATACAGCATTGAGAAGAGGTTAGCTCGTCAGAAGCAGTTCTCAGATACAGCATTGAGAAGAGTTTAGCTCGTCAGAAGCAGTTCTCAGATGCAGCATTGAGAAGAGGTTAGCTCGTCAGAAGCTGTTCTCAGATGCAGCATCAGACGAGCTAGCCACCGAGTCTAGCGAGATCTCCTCTCGTCCGATCTCATAGTTTAGTTCCTTTTAAACAGTTCTCTGATACATGCTGAGTCGTTAGCTTGTTCAAAGCAGTTGTCAGCACTGCCTGACATCCTATTTCTAACTGCACGCATTCAGCAGATTTTCCTCGCCCTGCTGTCGATGCGCCTCCGACTGCAGCGCCAGCTACGAGTAGTCAAGACGGCAGTGAGTTCCGATTTGGTGAGTGTGTGTCTCGAAATCACAACTCTGTAAGCTCATTCAACGGTTTGAATGCGATTCTGTACGTGGCCACATTTAATTCAGGCTTATACACAAAAATTAGTCTAGAGCTACTCAGACGATTCATGCCCATCCCAAACTTTATGCCCATCCCAGACGTTCCAACCATAGGAAGCATGTAAAAAGATTCGATACCAATTAGACAAATCCAGGCTTGATCAGCCGTTAAAAGCGTTCTCCTTTACTTACTTTACGTTCCCCACCGCACTCAATCCAGGCTATGTGGTTCATATCAGCCCCGGCAGGTGCGGCTACGTTACCTACGAGGACAGTCCGTCAGCCAAACACGGAGTCATTTTTGGTCACCACTGGGTCCAGCAGCTCGACCTGAAGCTCGGCGACAGGCTGCAGTACAGAATCGAAAAAAATGGCACAAAAGATGTAGCGAGAGACATCAGCAAACCGCCACATATACTCGTAAAACAGGACTTGAAAGTAGCAGCTCTGCCAGCTGCAAGCCCCACTATCAAGGGCACAATAACTGGGACGCACACACTTAAGACTTGCCAATCGAAAATATACCACGTGACGACCGACACCGGTAAGCAAACAGTTCTGCCTCGGAAGCTGTACTTCAGCGGCTGGGACCCCGAGCATGGAGATCAGGTCACCTGCACACCGCGCGAGGCGAAGCCTGGCCAGAAGCCGACAATGGACATGCGGCTGGAGAAGCCCGTCCAACGAAGCGATCAACAAGTCAGCAGCTTCATTGAGTCGCTGAGTAGCAAGACGAGCAACAGAGACATTCAGCAGTTGCTGGAGGTTCCTCCTGGCTGGTCGATCGTCGGTCAGTGGCCTCGACTGAGTGCTGACTCGCTGTACACTGTGTTGGAGTTCTTCGTACGAGTCAACAGTAAAGCGAGTGCATACCAGCAGCGCGACATCGGCCTGAGCATCCAGCATCTCATGCACGAGAAGAACTTCCAGCTCGATCGAGGCGCCTGTCGCCAGCTGTTCACAGAGGCAGCGAGCAAAAGTTACTCAGCAGACAAAGTGAGTACACTCAAGACGTTCTGCGAGATGGTTGGTCAGCTGGTTCCAGACAGATGCTACCTCATCATGCAGCTGTGCCAGCAGTTCTACGACACTCACTTTTCTGGAAAAGATGCTTTCGAGCTGACCAAGCTGATGTGCAGGAGGTTCCTGCCAGTGAGAAACTCCGACCTGAGCTGGCACGAGCTGTCAGCCACCTTGAGTAAGGAGGAGGTGTTGAGCTCGACCGAAATGGGCGAGACGATCCGGCTGCTTCCGCCAATGCAAACTCATGCTCCGTACGACTCGGTGGCCGATTATCTCGAGACGAACCTGAAGCTGCTGCGTGCGGACTGCTTCGAGAAGCTGAGATCCGGCATCCGGCAGTTCATTGGTGGCAATTTGAATCGCCGAGACATGACAGTCTACCATCAAGTCGAGCTCAGAGGCATCGATATTACTCACAAAGAGTTGTCCTTGGTGCTCAAGATCGAGCCGTTCAATAGGGTGGTGAAAAACTGGGAGAAGTCTCCGTTGCTGATGTTCGGAAATTTGCTCTGCTTGTCGTTTGACGAAACTTTCACAGAGTTTGTTTGCGTGACGGTGAGTAACAGGGACTCCGGTCTGCTGAACCAGTTTGGTCTGATCTTTGTCGAGCCGATATTCGAATCGGGCAGCATTGAGCTGTGTGATCTGCTGCGACGGCTTCGACTTCAGAAGTCGAGTCTGTGGTTGGCCGAGTCTCCGACCTACTTCCAAGCTTACCGGCACGTGCTGGCGAACGTGCAGGCTCTGAATGGCAAGACGCTGCCACTGGAGAAGGAGCTGGTGTCGTGCACTTTCGATTCAATACAACTGGAAGAATCAGACAGTGAAGATGAGCCTGCAGAGTCAGATGTGCTGGCTTATTCGCGAGACTCTTTAACCTCTAGATGGCCTCACTCAGGAATTCTACGATCGAGGCTTTCATGTGCTCAACGTGATAAATGCGATATTAAATCATTTAAAGACGAGATCTGCAGTCGGTTGGATGAGTCGCAAGCGCAAGCGTTTAGAAACTGTACTCAGCGAAAAATCTCCGTCATTCAGGGACCGCCAGGCTGTGGAAAGACCTACGTTGGTACACACCTCGTGAGGTACCTAACAGCGCAGGAGACCAAGAGACACAGGAATGGTCCCGTTCTGTTGGTCACCTACAAGAACAACGCTTTAGACGAGTTCATTCGTAAGATTCTCACGCAGCAAAGTTCGAAAGTCGACTTGATTCGCTTTGGTGGTCGTTCAAAGAAGACTGAGCTAACCAAAGATTTAGACATCCGCTCCAGGAGAGACACCGTGCAGGACAGGGACTCCAGGGAGCAGTGGCGTCTGGTTGAAGAAGCCAAAGAAGCTCTGTTGAAACACCTTAACTCATTATTTGGCAATGAAAACACGGTATTCAATGAGAATTTCCTGCTTTTATACTGGACTGAAGACTTGCAAAGTAGATTCTGGAAGCAATTTCTTCAGCAATCAGCTGCTGCCAGGCATCGACATTCGCAGGTAGGGCGCACAAATCAGTTGGATAAACTGCGAGTTGCTGTGCGGCAGTGGATTCCACAGCAACCTGTGATTGATAAATTTATGCCGACTTTGCTTCAGGCGCTACAGACGAAAGATGCTACCCCAAAGAGTAACACAACAAACAAGACTGAGGAAGAGGCAGAAGAGGATGAACTCAACGACGAACAGGAACAGATAAAGACAGAGCGGCTTCTGGCTTCAGGAGGAGACAGTCGAACCACCTTCAGCCTGAACTTGAGTCAGCAAGAACCCAGCCCTGTGAGACTGGACCAACGACTGATTCGAATCGTCTCAGAGAAGTGGCATACGTTGCGCTACACCCAAAACCTGTGGGAGCTCAAGCCCGAAGACCGATTTCTGTTCATGCAGGGATGCTTGTTGGACCACTTTGACAAAGCTTGGACGAGACACAGCTCCAAACTGAACTTTTTGTTCAGACAGTATGAACGACATCGAGACGAGTACAAGGAAGCTAACTTGAACAGAGATGTCAAGATCTGTCAAGATGTCGACGTGATTGCGATGACCATCACGGGTGCTTCAATCAATAACGAGTTGCTGAAGAAGCTCAGACCGAACACAGTTATTGTGGAGGAAGCGGCGGAGATCATGGAGCCAATGCTTCTTGGCTGTCTTGGCGACTGGACGGAGCGACTCTACCTGATCGGTGATCACAAGCAGCTTCGGCCGACCGTCGAGAACTATGAGCTGGTGAAGCACTGCCACCTGGATGTCTCGATGATGGAGAGACTGATCAACTGCGGTTTTCCATTTGACTGTCTTCAGTTCCAGAACCGAATGCGACCTGACATTTCCAAGTACCTGAAACTCGACGTCTATCCGGACCTGCAGGACAATATAGACAGCGTGAAGGGTCACGAAATTCCATCGTTCATGCCGAATGCCGTTGCATTCTGGGACGTAGAGAACATGTCGGAGTCAGGCGAGCGAAGCTACGTTAACAACGGCGAGGCAGAGCTGATCGTTGAAGTAGCGATGACGTTCCTGAGGTTCGGGTACAAGCCAAGCCAGCTCACCATCCTCACTCCGTATCAGGGCCAGGTGCGGCTCATCCGACGGAAACTGCGACCACGTTTGGAGGATTGGGAGAGAGACGTTTCAAATCGTTCAGCTGCACTTGCGGATGAGGCTAACGAAGGCTTCATCAAAGTGCACAGCATCGATGTGTACCAAGGCGACGAGAACGACATTGTCCTTGTGTCGCTGGTTCGCAGCGAGAAGCCCGGATTTCTCGCATCGCTCAACCGCCGATGCGTCGCGCAGTCGAGGTCGCACTGCGGTCTGATCTTCATCGGCAAAGCTTCTTTGCTGAGAAAGTGCGCCGAGTGGAGCCAGTTGCTGACCGCTTTTGAGGAGGACGGCGTTCTGCGATCCGACTTTCCGGTGGTGTGCCGGAAGCACGGAACAGAGCGCAGCTGGAGAAGTGCAGCCGAATTGTCTAGAATGAAGGGAGTCTTCTGCAGAAGCAAGTGCGTGGAAACCATGCCATGTGGTGAACACGACTGTCCGAAGCTGTGCCAGCCTTGGCATGAGCATGATCGGTGCGACAAAATGGTCATTGTGAAGCTGCCGTGCTCACACACCACAAAAATCCAGTGCTTCTTGTCGTCAGACCCTAGGCAGCTTGAATGCGAAGAAAAGTGCATTCGCATGCTGAGTTGTGGTCATCCTTGTCCGCTCAAGTGCTCAGAAAGATGTGATTCGAAGCACTGCACCCAGAATGTTGAAGCTCAGCTGAGCTGTGGCCACGTCCAATCCAAGCTGTGCAACCAGCCGATTGGACCATGCCAAGAATCTGTTGCAAAGACTCTGCCGTGTGGACACGTGAAGCAAATGCTGTGCTTTGAGTGGAAGAAACTGAAATACGAAATCGTAAAGTGCACAGAAACGTGCTCCAAGAAGCTGCCGTGTGGCCACCAATGCACACAGAAGTGTTTCGAGACTTGCTCTCCTCAGCTGTGCATCGTGAACGTTTCCAAACGGTGCCTCACATGCAAAGAGCAATTTGGGAGTCCGTGTGGGAAGAATCAAACACGTTGTGACCGAATTAGGACTGTGAATCTCTCGTGTGGTCACGCGCTCAGAACTCCGTGCAGCCAATCTTCCACAGCGTCGCTTGCTGCGTGTAAGAGACCATGCGAGAAGACGCTGCCGTGTGGACACAAATGCCAGTCTGTGTGCTCAACCTCGCCCTGTCCTCCATGTCCGGAGAAGGCATTTAGAGAACTCTGTCGCCATGAGTGTCGATGCTGGGAGCTTTCTGAAGAATGTCTCACCGATGTGACCAAGAAGTTTCAGTGCGGTCACGAAGAGACAGTTGCTTGCTGCGCTCTTGCCAGACTGCTTGAGGGTCAGTCGTGCTCTGCCTGTTGGGGTTTGGAGAAGCAGATGAGGCTGCGCCAGCTGCAGTCAGCTCATGGAAGCGAAATCAAGCGAAAAATGCTGACGGAGACCGACGAGAACACGGCAGTCGAATACTTCAAAGTGCACGATCGGGTGATGCGGTACATCAAGAGTGAGCACTCAGTCACGGTGAGAGCAATTCTGAGCATCGAGAAGATTGAGAACCCAGCTCTAGACCGACGTCTTCTGGATGTGAGCAGCCAGCTGGTCAAGAAGGACGCCGTTCCAGAGCTGTTCTTCCATGGAACCAGAAACGCAATCGCCGAGCTCATCATCAAAGAAGGATTCAAGGTGGGCTCAGTGGAATGTACGGTGCAGGGATCTACTTTGCCACGGACACCACGAAGAGTATTCAGTACTGTCGCGAGTCCGGAACAATGTCGCTTCTGCTCTGCGACGTCCTACTTGGGAGAACGATGGTGTGCGACAAGCCGCAGAACCACCTGAACCTGAGTGCCGTCAATGGTGCCGACTACGACTCGGTGTTCGCCAGACGGAACACGAAGGGCACAGGAGGAGTGCTGAACGATGAGTACATTGTGTACCGTCCGGAGCAGGCGGCGCCGAGGTACCTCATCCGGTTTCAGTAGGGACTGCGTTTGGGAAGGCTGGAATCTCTCTGTTGAACCTGCTGCCTAATCACCTGGTCACCTAATCCAATCGCCTGCCTAATCAGCTAATTGCCTGGCGTGTCTAATAATTGAATTTTTTCATTATCTGACTAGCCCTAGTTCTTCTTCCTAGCTAATTGTAACTTTTTGACTTTTTTCCTGTTAAAATCTTTTTTAAGTGTGTAAAGTCGTTTAATAATGCGTCAATAAATGCTATTAAAATAGGTCTTTTTTCAAGTCTGTTTCAATCTAAAAATCTACCACTTTCCAGTGGGAAGTTCTGCTTTTGATAATGTAATAATATCTTGCATTCTCGCAAGCATCCGTATGTCTTTTTCAGAGTTTGTTGCATGTGGCTCGTACTTGCATTATTTTAAATTCGGAATTCAGGTCAGACCACAGATACTGGAATAGCTACTCAGCACATTTGCGTTCAAGCTACTGTCAGTTCAGTAGTAAGTTAACAAAGACAAGGCTAATCTAAAAGAAATCTATTTTACTAAGTATTGTAGGCCTGAATGGCCGCATCTAGTTATTTTAGTATCTGTGGCTGACTTCCACCCTTTAGCCCTATTCGAGTGGCTCTAACCATTTGTAGTAGTCTTTATATATAGTATTGAGTAGTTGAATAATTACTTACAAGTAATCATCCTACGACCTTTTTGCGAATTGTATCATGATTCATATCCTATATGACTTAAGCAAGCCAAGCTGTTTCCATCAATAATAAACTGACCTGTTAATCGTCCAAAGTTTTTCAAAACTCTAAATTACAGGTTTTAGAAACTCGCTTAAAATGTTTATATCTTTTTACGCGGTCGGAAATGCAAAATAGATTTCTACAATAGTTAAAAGTGCTGTCTGAAATGACATGATGCTGTAGCTGAAATGACATGATGCTGTAGCTGAAATGCATGATGCTGTAGCAGAAATGACATGATGCTATAGCTGAAATGCACGATGCTGTAGCTGAAATGACATGATGCTATAGCAGAAATGACATGATGCTGTAGCTGAAATAAATGATGCTATAGCAGAAATGACATGATGCTATAGCTGAAATAAATGATGCTGTAGCGGAAATGACATGATGCTGTAGCTGAAATGCATGATGCTGTAGCTGAAATGACATGGTGCTGCAGCTGAAATACATGATGCTGTAGCTAAAATACATGATGCTGTAGCTGAAGTGACATGATGCTGTAGCTGAAATGACATGATGCTGCAGCTGAAATAAATGATGCTGTAGCTAAAATACATGATGCTGTAGCTGAAGTGACATGATGCTGTAGCTGAAATACATGATGCTGCAGCTGAAATACATGATGCTGTAGCTGAAATGCATGATGCTGTAGTTGAAATGACATGGTGCTGCAGCTGAAATACATGATGCTGCAGCTGAAATACATGATGCTGTAGCTGAAATACATGCTGTAGCTGAAATACATGATGCTGTAGCTGAAATACATGCTGTAGCTGAAATACATGCTGTAGCTGAAATACATGATGCTGTAGCTGAAATACATGATGCTGTAGCTGAAATGACATGATGCTATAGCCGAAGTGACATGATGCTGTAGCTGAAGTGACATGATGCTGTAGCTGAAGTGACATTATGCTGTAGCTGAAATACATGATGCTGTAGCTGAAGTGACATGATGCTGTAGCTGAAGTGACATTATGCTGTAGCTGAAGTGACATTATGCTGTAGCTGAAATACATGATGCTGTAGCTGAAGTGACATGATGCTGTAGCTGAAGTGACATTATGCTGTAGCTGAAATACATGATGCTGTAGCTGAAGTGACATGATGCTGTAGCTGAAGTGACATTATGCTGTAGCTGAAATACATGATTCTGTAGCTGAAATACATGATGCTGTTGCTGAAATGACATGATGCTATAGCTGAAATACATGATGCTGTAGCTGAAGTGACATTATGCTGTAGCTGAAATGCATGATGCTGTTGCTGAAGTGACATTATGCTGTAGCTGAAATACATGATGCTGTAGCTGAAGTGACATTATGCTGTAGCTGAAATGCATGATGCTGTTGCTGAGAAGAATGAAATACAAGTAGAAAGTCAATCAGTTTTTACTCACAGACATTTTTTGTTAAAACGTTTAAAAGCAAGCGCAAAGCATGTGCGCTCACAGCAAACTGTTTACTGAGACACAACACTCAGGACAGGATCAAGTGATAATTTGAATTAATTATTTGCAGCGGATCAGGTGGTACTCGTAGCAATTAACTTGGATTACGAGGCCATAAGGATGTTAAAACGACAAGGATAAAATTGCATTATTATTACTATTAGTAGAACATCGCAGAGATACATTCAGTAAGCGGGGGCAAACGCAGGAAACACGCAGATGAAGCGAAACAGAAGACAAATGCAAAATTCATTCACACATTTTTGTATTGTTTATAGCCAAGTTCATTGGGCGAAGTGTTTGAAAACGATTCTACTGAGACAACGGACGCTGTTTCTATTATTTAAAAAAGCAGAATGTCACAAACATATGAAGCCGACACCAAGTTACTGCCGGTCACAGGCGAATTGCGAAACACGACCGCGCTATACTAGTAATCATAATTGGTGAGTTGAACTGGGGCGATTCTCAAGGTCATTGGAGCGATTCTCAAAGCCATTGGGGGCGATTCTCAAGGTCATTGGAGCGATTCTCAAGGCCATTGGGGGCGATTCTCAAAGCTATAGGGGGCGATTCTCAAAGCTATAGGGGGCGATGTGATTTTAAGGCCGTTAGGGGCGACTCTCAATACCACTAGGGTGATTCTCAAGGCCATTTGTGAGGCGATTCTCAAGGCCATTGGGGGCGATTCTCAAGGTCATTGGGGTGATTCCCAAGGTCATTGGGGTGATTCTCAAGGTCATTGGGGTGATTCTCAAGGTCATTGGGGTGATTCTCAAGGTCATTGGGGTGATTCTCAAGGTCATTGGGGTGATTCTCAAGGTCATGGGGGAGCGATGGGGACCGTTCGGATTTTATCAGATTGCGGATATTTTTAGCGATTTTTTTCGATAAGATTAAGCAACGGAAAATTAAAACAGCACAAATCACACCTGGCGAAATTGAAATCGTCAATTGCTACACTGCAGGTGTTAAACAAGCACAGCTGCAGTCATATCATAGTTACACTCGAGCTACTCGCATCTCGCAGAGCCTCAATCATAGACGCCTCAGGCAGACTTCACGGCGATGCCGTTGCTGTTAGCGTGGGCGGCTCGCGCTACGGGTGGCTCCTCGCCGATGACCGGCTGCGGCGGCTTCTTGGCGCCCGGCAGCAGTTTGAACGGCCGGCGGCCGGCCCGCTTCAGCTGGGCGCCGGTCAGATGCGCCCGGAATCGCTTCGTATCGAACAGCAGAATCTCCTCGGCGGCGGCGGCTGCAGCTCCGGCCGAGTCGAGCTTCACCGGCCTGGCCTCGCCGTTTCCGTTGCCGTTGGCGTCCAGGCGCTGCACTTTGGCGGCGGACGAGAAGCCGCAGTTCTGCTGCGGCTCCGGCTGACTGCGCTTGCGGGCGGTTGCCGCTGAAGGCATCAGCGAGTTGCCGTTGGCGGCCGGAGCAGCCGGTGACGGGGCTGCGGCGGCGGCGGCCCTGCGCTCGTCCAGCTGCAGAAAGAACTCGGCCAGCTGAGCCGAGCTGACCGGAGCAAACGCGCGGTGCTTTGTTGCTGCGTCCTCCCCGGCGGCTCTCGACCTGGGCTCGAGCAGGATGTCCGGCTTCGCGTCCGTGTCCAACGAGGGACAGGCGATGCGCAGTCGGGCATCGAGCTGCCCAGGCGGCAGCCGGTTGCATCGGCGCCGTCTCAGCTCGGCCCGCCTGGCGGCCGCCGCGTCGAGCAGCTGTTGAACACCCCGACCGTCGGCCTGGCAGCGCTTCGGCAGCTCCAGCAGCGCCGGCTTGGCGTCGAAGGCCGCGTTGAACGGGCGGCGGGCGAGTCGGCGCACGCGCAGCAGGTCGGAGCAGAGCAGACTGGCCAGCTGGGCGGTGGCATTGGCCCGCATCAGCATGCTCTTCACCGCCTTCACCTTGCCCGCCTGCATGCTCTGCAGGCTGGCCTCGTCAAGGCCGTGCGCCGATGCCGCGTGCCGCACCAGCTGCGGCCGCAGGCGAAACTCTTTGTCGCAGTCCACCACCGGGCAGCGGAACACCCGGCCGGAGCTGCCGGCGCCGCTAGCAGCTGACGGGGCCGGGCTGGGCGACTTCTCCGCTCGTGTTGGATTCTTCAATCCGCCGTACCGTTTCCAATAGTTCCAGCAGGATGAGCACAGGCGGCAGGACAGGTGCGGGGGGCCCCAGGCGAACCACTGACCGTTGGAGGTGGCAGTGCCTGAGCAGCTCTCGCAGCAGCGGCTGGAGCCCGGCAGCTCCGGCCGATTGTACAGCACGCCGGGATTTGGCTTCGTATAGTTGGGAATGTACACCTGGAGAAGGGGGTTGGGCTTCGTGCAGTTGGGAATGTACACCTGGAGAAGGGGGTTGGGCTTCGTGCAGTTGGGAATGTACACCTGGGGATGGGGTTGGGCTTCGTGTAGTTGGGAATGTACACCTGGGGATGGGGTTGGCTTCGTGTAGTTGGGAATGTACACCTGGGGATGGGGTTGGGCTTCGTGTAGTTGGGAATGTACACCTGGGGATGGGGTTGGGCTTCGTGCAGTTGGGAATGTACACCTGGGGATGGGAGTTGGGCTTTGTGCAGTTGGGAATGTACACCTGGGGATGGGGTTGGGCTTCGTGCAGTTGGGAATGTACACCTGGGGATGGGAGTTGGGCTTCGTGTAGTTGGGAATGTACACCTGGGGATGGGGTTGGGCTTTGTGCAGTTGGGAATGCACACCTGGGGATGGGGTTGGGCTTCGTGTAGTTGGGAATGCACACCTGGGGATGGGGTTGGGCTTTGTGCAGTTGGGAATGTACACCTGGGGATGGGGTTGGGCTTCGTGTAGTTGGGAATGTACACCTGGGGATGGGGGTTGGGCTTCGTGTAGTTGGGAATGCACACCTGGGGATGGGGTTGGGCTTTGTGCAGTTGGGAATGCACACCTGGGGATGGGGTTGGGCTTTGTGCAGTTGGGAATGTACACCTGGGGATGGGGGTTGGGCTTCGTGTAGTTGGGAATGCACACCTGGGGATGGGGGTTGGGCTTTGTGCAGTTGGGAATGTACACCTGGGGATGGGGTTGGGCTTTGTGCAGTTGGGAATGTACACCTGGGGATGGGGGTTGGGCTTCGTGTAGTTGGGAATGCACACCTGGGGATGGGGGTTGGGCTTTGTGCAGTTGGGAATATACACCTGGGGATGGGGTTGGGCTTCGTGTAGTTGGGAATGTACACCTGGGGATGGGGGTTGGGCTTCGTGTAGTTGGGAATGTACACCTGGGGATGGGGGTTGGGCTTCGTGTAGTTGGGAATGCACACCTGGGGATGGGGTTGGGCTTTGTGCAGTTGGGAATGCACACCTGGGGATGGGGTTGGGCTTTGTGCAGTTGGGAATGTACACCTGGGGATGGGGGTTGGGCTTCGTGTAGTTGGGAATGCACACCTGGGGATGGGGGTTGGGCTTTGTGCAGTTGGGAATATACACCTGGGGATGGGGTTGGGCTTCGTGTAGTTGGGAATGTACACCTGGGGATGGGGGTTGGGCTTCGTGTAGTTGGGAATGTACACCTGGGGATGGGGTTGGGCTTCGTGTAGTTGGGAATGTACACCTGGGGATGGGGTTGGGCTTCGTGTAGTTGGGAATGTACACCTGGGGATGGGGTTGGGCTTCGTGCAGTTGGGAATGTACACCTGGGGATGGGAGTTGGGCTTTGTGCAGTTGGGAATGTACACCTGGGGATGGGGGTTGGGCTTCGTGCAGTTGGGAATGTACACCTGGGGATGGGAGTTGGGCTTCGTGTAGTTGGGAATGTACACCTGGGGATGGGGTTGGGCTTTGTGCAGTTGGGAATGCACACCTGGGGATGGGGGTTGGGCTTCGTGTAGTTGGGAATGCACACCTGGGGATGGGGGTTGGGCTTTGTGCAGTTGGGAATGTACACCTGGGGATGGGGGTTGGGCTTCGTGTAGTTGGGAATGTACACCTGGGGATGGGGGTTGGGCTTCGTGTAGTTGGGAATGCACACCTGGGGATGGGGTTGGGCTTTGTGCAGTTGGGAATGCACACCTGGGGATGGGGTTGGGCTTTGTGCAGTTGGGAATGTACACCTGGGGATGGGGGTTGGGCTTCGTGTAGTTGGGAATGCACACCTGGGGATGGGGGTTGGGCTTTGTGCAGTTGGGAATGTACACCTGGGGATGGGGTTGGGCTTTGTGCAGTTGGGAATGTACACCTGGGGATGGGGGTTGGGCTTCGTGTAGTTGGGAATGCACACCTGGGGATGGGGGTTGGGCTTTGTGCAGTTGGGAATATACACCTGGGGATGGGGTTGGGCTTCGTGTAGTTGGGAATGTACACCTGGGGATGGGGGTTGGGCTTCGTGTAGTTGGGAATGTACACCTGGGGATGGGGGTTGGGCTTCGTGTAGTTGGGAATGCACACCTGGGGATGGGGTTGGGCTTTGTGCAGTTGGGAATGCACACCTGGGGATGGGGTTGGGCTTTGTGCAGTTGGGAATGTACACCTGGGGATGGGGGTTGGGCTTCGTGTAGTTGGGAATGCACACCTGGGGATGGGGGTTGGGCTTTGTGCAGTTGGGAATATACACCTGGGGATGGGGTTGGGCTTCGTGTAGTTGGGAATGTACACCTGGGGATGGGGGTTGGGCTTCGTGTAGTTGGGAATGTACACCTGGGGATGGGGTTGGGCTTCGTGTAGTTGGGAATGTACACCTGGGGATGGGGTTGGGCTTCGTGTAGTCGGGAATGTACATCTGGGGATCGGAGTTGGGCTTCGTGTAGTTGGGAATGTACACCTGGGGATGGGGTTCTTGCTGGGTAGAATTCACGCCAAAAGATAAATAGAATTGGCGCCGACTGAATAGTTGAAGCATTTTAATGCCAAAAAACTAAAAGTAAACAAACAAACCTGCTTCAGTTTCTTCTCAGCTTCCGAGGCCTTCAAGCGCTTCTGCTGCACGTATCTATCCGTAGTCTTCCACATGTAGAAGTACTCCACTATCGAGCGCATAGATTTCCAAGAAAGATAGTCGCGCCGAATTTCGTTAAAGTCCTTGCCGAACTTGTTCATGGCCTCCTCGAACAGGTTGCACTCGCTAGCTGACCAGTCCTCCAGCTGGTCGCGGCACAGCACGGGCCCAGAGTCGGTCACCAGCCGGCAGAAGGCCCGGCCCAGATCGTACTTGGACGAGTGCAGCATTCGGTAGGCGTGGGCCTGGAAATGCCGAGTTTGAGGCGGTTTGATGCTTTTGTGCTGTAGAAGTCCTAAAGTCACTAACAAATACAGGGATGCTAATCTAAAACTACGAACTTACCAAGCCTCTTCTTCAAGTCTCGGATTCCGAATCCTAATTCCCTTATCCCAGATCCCGAATCAAAATCCCGAACCCCAGATCCCGAATCCTAATCCCTTAATCCCAGATCCCGAATCCTAATCTCAGAATCCGAATCCTAATCCCAAATCCCGAATTTTAATCCCTAATCCCGAATCCTAATCCCAAATCTCAGATCCCGAATCCCAGGTTCCGAATCCCAGGTTCCAAATCCTAATCCCAAATCTCAAATCCCCTAATCCCAGGTTCCGAATCCTAATCCCAAATCTTAGATCCCGAATCCCAGGTTCCGAATCCTAATCCCAAATCTCAGATCCCGAATCCCAGGTTCCGAATCCTAATCCCCGAACCCCAGATCTCGAATTCTAATCCCGGAATCCCCTATTGAATCTTAATTTCCGAATCCCAGTGATTCCTCGCATCCTAGATCCCGAAATATTAATGTTCCGAGGACCCAAATCCCTATTTATTGAATTTCATATCTCTAGAGCGCCGGAAGCCCAAGTAAGCCGGCCACAAACCTGGGTGTAGTCGCGACTAGCCGCGGCCGCAGCAGCCGCCAGTCCGGGCTGACGCACCGAGCTGCAGGCGTCCACAGCTCGGGCCAGGCAGCCTACCGACCGAGCCACCAGCAGGTACTTGTCAATGTCGGCATCGGACAGGCCGTGATCTGGCCGCCAGACCAGCTCCTCCAGCTGGGCCAGGTCGCGGCCGTCGGATTCTCCGTCGCCTAGCAACGGTTGAACCTCGGCCTGGTAGCGGCCGCCGACCCGGATTTCGCCGCGATCGGCCAGTAAACTCTTCTGCGCGGTGTCGTAGGTCAGGGTGTAATAAAAGGCGTCGTCCCTGGCCAGATAGGAGGTCAGGGCCTCGGTCTCGTTCAGCAGGGTCACGGCGCACTTTCCCCGGATGGTTGTGGCCGGTAGGGTCTCCACCTGGCGGGATAGGAACAGCTCTCGATGGCGCAGCTGGTGCCGCTGAACTTCCGTGAGGCCTCCGCCCCTGGGCTCGGAGCTGGCCGCCTCGGCTTCGCCAGCTGCCGATGGCTCATCATCCAGGCCTAGGGGAGGAGGGAAGACTATTAGGCACGGCTCGTCTGTAGGAAGCTTTTCTGGCGGAGAGATGCTCCCCGAGAGGTGCTTTCGTCTGCTGTCATTCAGTCGGTCGAGGTTTAATGTGATTGCCTGCCAGTCTCACTGCCTATTTGCCAGTCTCACTGTGTGTTTGCCAGTCTCACAGTTTGCCAGTCTCACACTGTCGATTTGCCAGTTTCACTGTCTATTTGCCAGTCTCACTGTGTGTTTGCCAGTCTCACTGTCTATTTACCAGTCTCACACAGCGTATTTGCCAGGCTCACTGTCTATTTGTCAATTGTCAGTCTCACCTTGTCTATTTGCCAGTCTCACTGTCTGTTTGCCAGTCTCTTTACCTATTTGCCAGTCTCACTGACAGGGTCCAGCGAGATTAACCAGCCTTAAGCTGGATTTTGAACCGTGCGAAATTACGATAAAATAAACAAGTCGGCTGTGGATCGTCTGTCTCTTCTCACAGTTTGTCTATGACAGGCTGTCTGTATCTCTTGACAAGCCAGTTCTTTCTTTGGAGCAGTCTGTCTCATCTTTTGACAAGCCAGTTCTTTTTTTGGAGCAGGAATAATTGCTTTCGCTAGCTGCTGAAACTTTCCCATTCAATCGGAGTTTCCCATCAGCGCTGGACGAAAATCGAAATCTCGTCTAATGCGAATTTTTCTCTAACACACGCACTCGGGCGCTACGATGAGGCTCTCTACGTTTACTACCTTTATTCCGGAGTACACAGCATTCAGATAGACCCAAGAGGGTTAAAATAGGCAAAATGAGGCTCTCTACTATTCCTGTTGCAGTTTCTCTACATTTTCTGATCTAAATGAAATGATAGGATAGTCGAAAAAAAATGAAAAGCAACGCCGCTTACTCAGATGCTTGTCAGCTTGGCTAATGAGATTATTAGAAATGTCGCGCCGCCTAAAGAAGCACATAACCTTAGCTTCCACATTGCCAGTTGGGGTCTTTGTAAGCTCCTCGATACGCCGAATCTGATATGGTCCGGAGGCTGAGGTCTCGAAGTACACATAGTCTGCAATTGAATGGTGTTGCTTCTGCATATCAATTGGTGACTGTGCATTGCAGGCATTGCTTGTATTTAAAAACGCTATATTTAAAATTCAGGAAGCAGTGACCACTTGGATATTTTATTCAAGAATCAGAGTCGCAGTGTCATTTGGCATCCTAGGTCCAAATTCTAAAGTTGGCTAAAAAGCCAAATCAAAAATCGGGATGCTAGCTAGCATTAGTCAAAAGTTTATAACCAAATAAAATACTAACCATACCCTTTACATTGTTGGGCCTTTGACTTCTCAAGAGTTCTTAATCTCAGTCAAATCTAAGCCTTTGCAGACTCCATATTTACAGATAACTCAAAATTTACCATGGATTAAGTCTTAAAATCCCAAGAATCCCAATATAAAAGAATTACTTTAAATCCATTTGAATTATATAAAATATGGAGCTAAAAAGATTTATTTTAAGGAAGTTTTGTAGACTGTGATAGGCTTATCATGAGCTAGGTTATAAGAAACAATGTTTTTTGTTAGGTATATATAGAAAGCAGATTTTGGCCTTTGGGATTTGGTATTATGAAGAGGATGAAGAGTTGAAGATAAAGAGTTATGTACAATTTTAGCAAAATTTGCACTGGTTTATAACTTCTAAAAAATACAGAAAGCCTTCATTGATTATTCTTACATTAAAAAAGTGATAAATAACTATAGAAAGCAACCAATAGAATTTGAAATTTTTATAAAAAAAGATTCTTTTAGCCTAACTTATAGTATATAAATTATAGTATATAAATCTTTGATTATAGCTTTTGTTTAGGATATTCTTTATTCATACATATAGCCATAGGGGGGACGCTAAAGACATGCCTCCCTGGGCCCTTGAAAGGGGGAACTTTTTTTGCTTTTGTATTTTGCTTTTATTGCTAACATAGGAAATATATTAATATCTTCCCCCTACAACATGAATCCCAACTATGCACCTATATTCCTAAGGGTTGAAAGGTATAAGCCATCTTTAAAAAAGGATTATATTATAAAAACAGACTTTAATTAAGATTTCTACTTATCAAAAAGGATAAAATTACTTTAAAATTACCTAATTGCCTCTAATTATTTATATAAATTACCTATTTGCCTTTTAGTCTTACTTTTAGACCTAATTTATAATTCACTGAAATATTATATCAATATATTTTTTTCAAATTTAGCCTTAGCTTGAGGCCTAATAGCCATAATACTAATAGGTTAGGTTACAAAATTGTATATAACTTTATAAGGTCTAATAGGCATATTATATTTTAATATTTTAATTTTAATTTTAGTTTGCATTCGTAGCTATACAAAAAATAAACCTAGACTTTTACCATCATATGCATAGGCCTAATTTTTATTAGGCCTAAATATCTAGGCCTTTAAATACCAACATCTTAACTTAATATCTATAGTTTTATTAGGCTCTCTAATTTTTATAAAAATGTATAGGTCTAATATAAATAGTATTTTTAACACTTTAAAATTTAGCTATCATATACAGCAGGTTCTATTTATCTAAGGCATGGCCATAGCCCATACCCATAGGCATAGGCCATAGGTTCTAGAGATATGTAGATAGGCCTTTGACTCCTAAATCATTTTGTGAGTGAGACTATTTTAAAAATATTTAGCCTAGGGTGAATAAATAAATCCTATTATCTGCCAAGAGTTCTTAAGGTTAGTCTAACATATTCTTCTCATTCTCAACTAACACCTTGCAGCATTAAGCCTATTCTATCTAGCCTGGCACTCGTTTTGCTCCGTCGTAGCGCTGAAGCAGGGCAAAAAAAGCTGAAAGGGTAGACTTTGAGGCTCTCTACGTGCGCTCATCAGATGAGAAAAATCCAATGATTTGAAGTGTATTTTTTAAATAAAAGGTAGATTATAGAATATCTATCAGAAACAAGAGCAGGAAACTCCTAAACTTGTGCTTGAAACTTTACTAATATGAAATTGTGCTAACAGATTCAATAGAACGCAAAAACCTGGGTTAGTAAGCGTGTATAAAGAAATGAGGCTCTTACCTCCGACGCGGTACATGTTAGCAGCCATCCTGATGATGAATAAACTGCTGATATTTACTAAAATGCAAGAAAAATGTGAAATATAATAGTCAAATATCCAATTGATGACCAGAAGTTCTCATATATCGTCTTTTTGAGAAAATTCAGACTCCTTTGGCCGTTCTTCCTCGAAGTCACGTGACCAGACTGTTCCTCGGATATAGCAATAGTTTTCAATTCTGTCGCTCTAGTAATGAGGCTGTTTTATACTAGAGTCTGACTTAAAGTAACGCCAACCTACACAAGAGGGGTGGGCCAACCCAGTCCCACAACAAAGATTTAGTTGATACCAATATTGACAAATTAGTTTAAAAAATCAGTACAATTTAAGAATTTGCTTCTTAAAATTTATATTGTCTATTAAAAAGGCTTTATCAAGCTAAAGTTCACTACTACTCGCTGAATTCTTGGTGGTGGACGAGATTAGCGAGCATTATTTTTTGAACCACCCCGTTTTCGGCTACCTTCATATATGCTACTTGTAAGCACTCTATTAAGTCAAGAATCGAATCATTATCGTCTCTATTGAAAGAAATGTATTGAATCTCAAAAGGTAACGTTATTTGCTAGATCGGATTGGAAAGCAAACCATTTTGACTTTAGAATTTGGGATAGTAATAGTTCCACAAATTCTACATGGAAGTTGCGAGAACTCATCGATATCGCGTATGATTTCGCTTGAATGCAATGATTAAAATGATTTCAAATTAACCTAGAAGCTAAAAGTCGATGTACGAGTATTTTAGCTATTCAATAAGGAAATCAAGAAGCAGGGGCGGACCCTGGGGGGGGGGGCATGGCCCCCCTCATGCCATGCAAAAATTTTCTCGATCCGTCCATGTCAAGAAGGCCAGCGAAAAATTCCAGCCCCCGTATTTTTGTCCTGCAAGACCTGATAATATAAGATCTCTTTAGAGATTTTTCCCTTACGGAGTGGGACCTCCATGGTGCAAATCTTTTACAGTTAAGCTAGGAGGAGGCAAGAATCTCTCAGCTTTGGCCTTTGGTGCCCCACCTGACTTGACGTCGGTCACCACTGTAAGAAATCTTTGTTCGGTTCCCCAGCCAATAATGCAGTTGAATCCCCAATTTCTGGTGCTCATCAAGGGCACAGGAAAAGTTACGAGTAGTTCAGAGACCACACAACTCATTGATGCATTGTCTATAGTGGCGCAACCAGGAGGGGGGTGGTCGCCCCCATCTTAGGCGGAGACCAAGCGAATTTTCGCCAAAATACAGAGCCACCCCCTTCCGTCCCCCTTGGGTCTTTACCCTCCAGAATCCACCCTCATCCTCAACAAATTTCTGGTTGCGCATTGTCGCAACAACAATGAAAACGTATCACCCACCCATCGAGTTACACTTTAAGGCTCAGTTTTAAAAGGCCTGTCAACTTAAGCTCATAAAGTCGAGTCCATAATTATTCCCATGCTTCTCCTCCCCTATCCGGCTATCCAAGTCCAATATGCTCGATTTGTCGTTTTTTGCCAAACCCAGCTTCCTAGTGTCACCGTGAGCAGAATGACGTAGCATTTGTGTACATAGGTTACTCAGGCTCCACTTTATGAGCTTAAGTTGACAGGCCCTTTGAACTCAATCGTGCATGTACATTTTGTGGTATTGCGCGAGCCTAATTTGCCACCCCCCAATATTGCAATGTACTTTATACACGCGTACTGAATAATACAGTGGCCGCGGAAATGGGGTGGGCAATCGTAGCAATTATATTTTCTACCCCCCCAACCGCTCCCCTGATTGGCTGATGGCCTGATGCAACGATAGCGAGGTCGATAGCGATCGACAATAGTTTTGTACAGTAATATAAAATGAACTGACTGCATTGGAGGCTAGGTAGAAATGGACTCCTTGGACTGAGTTGGCTGCAACAAATACAAATATTAAATCAGAAAAGACTCTATTTCCGATAAAATCAGTGATGGAAGGCACTCCAAGTTTTGTGGAATTCAACCGTCCATTCCACTATGCTGATGCTGCACCAGCTTCTAGTTCGGTTGCATCGACATCTGCCACTGCGTCTGCGCCTGTACTGGCACTGCAAGAGACGCCAAAGGCAACGCTACCGAGACGAAGGGCCAATCTCACGGCTGTACAGAGGCGTGAACTTGAGCGCATGTTTGAGTTGCAAAAGTACCCCGATTATCGAGAGTTGGAGTTGCTTAGCAGAACGATTGGCATTCCCTACAGGAAGGTGTTGGTACGTGACTATTCGTGCACCTTGATAAAACAGCTTTAGTTTATTTATTACGTCTTGTTATTACTTATAATAGTTTTAAGCAATAAAAGTATAGGATGGAGTATTGGAATCGGGGGCAAGACAGATTCGGGTTAAATGGTGGTTTTGCGACAACGTGGAAGTTATCAGACAAGGAGAGGCCGGAAAAGTGGGAATGTTCAGAGAGGGTAAGCCGATCGAAGCAATCAGTTTAAATGTTTAAAGCTCAGGATTGACAGTAAATTTAAATTCTGCGAGATGGGAGTTTGAGTCTGATATTTTATTTGATTAGAAGGAAAAGTGAAAAAGAGTAGCTTGCAAAAGAGGTGGAGGGTTCAATCAAACAAGGGTTATCAGTAGTTGGAAACCAAAGCTAAGGTCAGATATGAGAGGTCAGAGAGAGGGAGTAATGAAACGGAGATCAGAGGAGATTAGAGAGTTGAGCTCAACAAGTGATCAGGATCAATGTCTACCTTGTGAATCCAGTGCTTGCCATGGAGTCTGATTGGGATGTCAGATTCAAGACCTTCAATAAAGACGTTTTAGAGTGATCAGGAATCAGAAGGATTTCCATGAAAGCAATGTTCAATCATCAAACCATGCAATCTCCAGATCTGGTTTAAAAACCGACGGGCCAAGGACCGCCGCGTGCGCAAGGTGGACTACGGGCCCCACGATTTCATTGCCAGCTCCGCTGCTTCCGCCGCTGCCGCAGCCGCTGCCGCAGCAGCTTCAGGGCCATCGTACTTCCAGAGTCCTAAAAGTCCAATGCAACTGCAGCAGCACTACCAGCAACACCATCAGCATCTGCAGCAGCAGCAGCAGCAGCCGCAGTCGTATTTTTCCTACTACGGTTCGACATCGTTCCAGAATCCTCAGCCTCCCGGCAGCAGCTATCTGCACCAGCAACCAGGAATGTTTGCCAGTCCGCCAACGCCGGAATTTTCCACAGCGAGTCCTTCCAATTTGGCGCCAGCTGCATCGTTTTTAGCGCCTTTCAGCCATCAGAATTCCGCGTGTCTGGCTTCCGGCGAATGGCCGCTGCCGCACCAGTCTTCGCAGTCTCAGCAGCCGCAGCAGCATCAGCCAAGAGTTCGCTACATCGCCGACTTCATCGCCGAGAACAACAGCAGCACGCCGATGATGCAGTCGCGCATGCCGTAATACGAATCGTTTTGTTTAAATTTACATAGAATTCCCGGTACTGCTAGAAAAGCAAATTAGTGTGATTTTAGAATTTGTTAACAGTGAAATTCAGTTAACTGGTGCGATATTTGGCTGTCTGTGAGCCTCGACTGAGTGCAGCACAAATCCATTGTTATAGCCAAGCACAAATTTTAATAGACTGCACAAATTTGTGGACTTGTTTTTGTTTAAAATAATAATAAAAATAATAACGAGAACAGGGGATCCAACGTACAGTGCTAAATCAACACCCGAAATATGTAATTAAAGATTTCCCTGTTCTCATTAGAAGTCCAAGCAGGTATTTTTAGCCTTGTGTCGCATCTTTGTGACCATAACTGTATAGAGCAAAAATTATTTTGTTTTAATAATTCAATGGTGATCAATGTCCGCTATTGTCTTGTTTTGAGTTTTATTTCCAAGAAAGTTTTACTGCGCTACCGCCTCCCGTGGCTTCTGCGGGAGGTGAGCAGCCACACTTTTATCCCCTCGCATTGAGTTCGACAAGTTTTTTAGCGCGAGTGTTTGCATATGGTTTTATAGTGTCTGTACTGGCAAGAGTTGCTCTTTCAAGGCCTGTTTTGCCGTGACGTGTTTTCAGTTTCCAAAGGCAAGCATCGCATTCTTTCGAGCCGCCGGGAACTTATTTTATACGCAATTGTTGTTGGAGACCGTAATTTTCAGTCTGGGCTTTACAACGCAGACAAAAGCTGACTTATGCTTTAGGTTCAAGTACTAATTTTGTCACTGCGACATGTATGCTGCAGCGCTATATACCAGCATTTATTGAGTTCTAATTAAAAATATAAGAATCATGGCTTCGCAGCAAAAATTATTCCATTCTTGTCTTGGTTTTGGCGAAGATTTTAGGGATGCAGACTCTTTGATGTCTACGAGTATGAGAAGAAGCTGTAGTAATAAAGACGGTCTCTTTGATCTCTAAGAGGAAGCGGTAGGAATGACGGCGGTCCCTTTGATCTCGATGAGAGGAAGCGGTAGGAATGACGGCGGTCGCTTTGATCTCGATGAGAGGAAGCGGTAGGAATGACGGCGGTCGCTTTGATCTCGATGAGAGGAAGCGGTAGGAATGACGGCGGTCGCTTTGATCTCGATGAGAGGAAGCGGTAGGAATGACGGCGGTCCCTTTGATCTCGATGAGAAGTTGTAGGAATGACTGCGGTCCCTTTCATGTCTTGCAAGCTGTGGAAGCGTTAAAAAACAATAAACAAGAAAGCATCACCTGCGGTTAGTGGAGTGTGATTAAATCTCAAACATCAGCCAGCAGTGTTTTGGCGATTTGAATACAATCATATTTTATTTCCGCAAAGTTCACTCGTTTATCTACTGATTGAACTACCTGTTTAGTGTAAATTTGCAGACAGTTCGTTCGTTGATCTGCCAAATAAATGGGATTGATTACAGTTGAGTAAGGCGTATAGGAGGGGCTCAGGAATTCGAGTGCGCGACGCAGCAGCAGCACAGGTGTTGATAAACAGGTGATCACAGCAGCAAACAGAGCTTAGCCAGTAGCATTAGGAATGTTTATTTATTAATGGAGAAAATTTAAATGAAAAAACGTTGCGAAGCAGAAGGAACAGCAATCAAAACTGCAAAAATATGAAATATGGAAATTTGGTTCCATCAGCGGGCAGAGGTCCAGCTCGATTCAGTTGGTGGTCAAACTGTCAAACAAAATGAAAGGAGAATGCAGGGACATCACAGCAGATAGCTGGCTAGTGTACTAAAATCAAAGGTAAAAATATAAATAAATATGTAATGTATATAAGCCTATATCAGTTATCACACGTTTGGTAAAAGTACATCACACGTAGATATGGGCGCGTTATTAGCGAGAGGTTTTATAAAAACTGGGAAAACACATTCGAGGATATGTGGGCGATGCTGGTTAAGTCTGTAAATGATTGATTCTGTAGCATCCCTTCTCTCTCCCTCAGTCACACTCCCTCACCCACCCTCTCCTACCCACTCTCCCTCACCAACTCTCCCCAATCCAATCTCCCTCAGTCACTCTCCCTCAGTCATTCTCCCTCAGTCATTCTCCCTCTCTCACTCTCCCTCAGTCACTCTCCCTCAGTCACTCTCCCTCAGTCATTCTCCCTCAGTCATTCTCCCTCTCTCACTCTCCCTCAGTCACTCTCCCTCACCCACTCTCCCTCACCCACTCACACACAAATTGTGATTTGATGCCAATGAGCAAACTTTACCGACACAGCATCTGAAGTAAACAGAACTACACGTAGCTCGTAACAGTAAAAAATGAGGCCATTCCGGAATGTTTGGTGGAAGACAAAAGGTTATTATAAGACACTTTTCAAATGGTATCTTTGGACAAAAAACACGTTGAAACGAGCTCGTAAGTAAAACAAAACTATTCTGACGACAAAAACCTCTGAACAGCCAGCTGGGTTGAGAGGAAAAAGTGGGACGCAACAAAACGATTGAGCAGATCGAACATGCTAAAAAACTTTAGGAAATTGGGCGTAGCAACCACTTTAAGGCAACAGCAATTTCGAAATGAGAATCGATTGCTAATCTAGCCGCCGATGGAATTTTCCACTGCAACTTATCAATGGAATTTTCCACTGCAACTTATCAATGGAATTTTCCACTGCAACTTATCAATGGAATTTTCCACTGCAACTTATCAATGGAATTTTCCACTGCAACTTATCAATGGAATTTTCCACTGCAACTTATCAATGGAATTTTCCACTGCAACTTATCAATGGAATTTTCCACTGCAACTTATCAATGGAATTTTCCACTGCAACTTATCAATGGAATTTTCCACTGCAACTTATCAATGGAATTTTCCACTGCAACTTATCAATGGAATTTTCCACTGCAACTTATCAATGGAATTTTCCACTGCAACTTATCAATGGAATTTTCCACTGCAACTTATCAATGGAATTTTCCACTGCAACTTATCAATGGAATTTTCCACTGCAACATATCAATGGAATTTTCCACTGCAACTTATCAATGGAATTTTCCACTGCAACTTATCAATGGAATTTTCCACTGCAACTTATCAATGGAATTTTCCACTGCAACTTATCAATGGAATTTTCCACTGCAACTTATCAATGGAATTTTCCACTGCAACTTATCAATGGAATTTTCCACTGCAACTTATCAATGGAATTTTCCACTGCAACTTATCAATGGAATTTTCCACTGCAACTTATCAATGGAATTTTCCACTGCAACTTATCAATGGAATTTTCCACTGCAACTTATCAATGGAATTTTCCACTGCAACTTATCAATGGAATTTTCCACTGCAACTTATCAATGGAATTTTCCACTGCAACTTATCAATGGAATTTTCCACTGCAACTTATCAATGGAATTTTCCACTGCAACTTATCAATGGAATTTTCCACTGCAACTTATCAATGGAATTTTCCACTGCAATATTATAAGTGAGGCAGCTAGATCATCAATCGATTCAGTCAAAGGTTGTGATATACTTTGTATTGACAATGGGGCTAAAACTATTATTTGCATAGTATTAATAACTCTTTGGCAAACGAGCAAGCAAAAAAGGGCACCTGGGAAAAATGTGTAAAAATGATTGGCGATTGGCTCACAAGTTCAATGAATCGTTAGTTTGTTCGAAATTTGCTCAGCTTTACACAGTGAACGGGGCTGAATCGTAGCAGGCCTCCCAGTTCCAGCGTACCTACTTAAAGAAAACTATAGGAAACAATGAACTTCAGCGCTCACAGAATGTCGTCATTGGCTGTAGATGAAGAGCGAGTCTGCAAGGCCAGGCAAGAATGATTTGTTAATTAGTAATAAATTAAAATCTCTTAAAAGTGCATTTTTCTGTAGCTATACTTCGATAGCTGGCAACCTAATGTATGTATAAGTTAATGTATACATTAATGGATAAGTTCCATTAAGGGATGAATCCCAATAGGGTGAATCCCAACCGGGTGAATCCCAATAGGGATAAATCCCAACAGGGTGAATCCCAACCGGGTGAATCCCAACCGGGTGAATCCCAGTAGGGATAAATCCCAGTAGGGATAAATCCCAGTAGGGATAAATCCCAGTAGGGATAAATCCCAGTAGGGATAAATCCCAGTAGGGATAAATCCCAACAGGGATAAAAATCGCATGGGCATAAAATCTCTATTAATATGAATATGAAAGCCTAAGCTATGGAATAAAAACCCTCAGGGAGTCGATGATCCCCAATAGGTGAATTAGCAGTTCTCAAGCAACTCACAGACGGCCTGTCGCGACTAAATGCAGCCGTTGGAAGCACGCTGACACTGGCGGTCCGGCCGGCTGTTCTCGGCGGTCCCTGCATGCTGGCGCGGCCGCCGCCGCCGCCGCCGCCACCGCTAGCCTGCGGTCGCATGTCTCTTGGGTGCAGCCGGTTGAGGCTGTGAAAGGAGCCGTACTGCGAGCCCTTCAGGCTGGGCAGGCTGGCCGACATTCGCTTGCTGAGCGACCGATCGAAGGTCCCCGACTGGCGCATGGTGCCGCCCTCGGCGCGGTACTGGTGCATTGTGCGGCCCGAGAAGCGGTGGCTGCTGCTACCGCGGATGAAGTTCAGCGACAGCTTGCTGCTGGACTTCTCCATCTGCACCTCTTTTAGGCGGAAGAACGAGTGGTTCTCGATGGCGATCTTCCATAGGCGCTTGGCCCAGCTGCGGGGTGGGAGACACGAATTGACAAGCTTATCGATTGATAGTGACTGGAGCTTGGCATTGTGGCTCTCTGCGAGCTAAATCTGTGATTCAGCTTGTGGCTTTTAAGGACTTTTTATGGATATTTAGGGATTCGATATTCGGAATGCGAGGATCTGTGGGAGCTAAAACTCGAGGGCTGCTATTGATGCTCATTTGAACCATAGAGAATCTGAATTTGGAATCTGTAAGGAAAACCCACCGGTGGTTCATCATCTTGAAGCCGACCACAGCCTCGACATTCTCATACAGGTCGGATCGGATCTTCAAGTAGAAGAGGTTCTTCCTGTAGGAGATGCGCAAAATTTTTGGCCAAGCGAAGCGCGAAATTCGCATGCGGTCTTTGTACACCAGCACGCCGCCGAAGCACACCCCGATAGTGATGTCAACATCGTCCAGATCCCGGGCCGGGTGTAGGTCGACTCCGTAGAACTCCAGCCGGCGGGCAGTCTCCAAGTAGCGCAGGTCGGCGACCTCGGGCGTGATGCCCTTGTGCCCGCGGTGCAGCTCGGCAATCTTATTCACAAGCTCCGGAGTCTGGTTGTGCACGAATTCGAAGTTCTGCAGATAGTCAAGCGTGCCGATGTCACCGTGTTCAGCTTGGTCAAAGTCACCGAGCTCTGATTGAACTTGGAACGAGCCGAGCAGAGCTTGAGTTACCCAGGTGCAGGGCAGCTTGCCTGTGTAGATGTCCTGTCTAACCTGCAGACACAGCTGATAGCGTGTCACGTCAGTCATTAGCATGTTGGGCTCCGGCGGGTAGAACTTCACCTAGTGGGTGTTGAGTACAAGCGAAGATGTAGGAATATGACTAGGAGAGACAGTCTAACTAAAGGTTTCAGTTTAAAGAGCCTCGAAGGCTCACGACCACAACATATTCTTCAGCTTTTACAGCAGCAACGTGCCACTCTCGCACTCTTAACACTTTTAGCAGCAAGTATCTTTTATCAAGCTGGAAAAACCGAACAAATCAACGCAGGAACAATCAAGTTGGCAATCGCATGGAAAAATTTGAAGTATAATAATAATTTTAAAGCCAAGTTAAACTGCATTTTTACTGGAAAATTTCGAGTGATTACCAATACACGCATGTCAAGTGGATTCGAGACATGAGCAAAAAACCAAAGCAAGACTGTGTAGAAATTAAAGACGCAAAAGAAAAATTGCTACAATTTCATTAATTTTTTTGTAAAAAATGTATTCTGAATAAGTGAATGTGAATCATATATTAAGGTTGAAAGAAGCAAATGTTGTCTTTTAATAAAAATGAGCTTTTCCGGACAAAACCCAGAGCCGAATTTAAAGGAATTTTTACTAGAGAGCACGTAGAGAGCCTCACTACCACAACTCTACGTGGTAGATTTTTAAACTCATGTTCGCGGTAGCCTACTTACATAAGTAGAAACAGAAACATAGTTAAATTAAAAATCAGCAGTTATGAAGACAGACTTACCTGGAAATTGAGCATGCGATTCTCGCAGTGCTTCAGTTGTTTCAGAACTCGCTTCTCGCAGTCCAACCAGAACCACATGCGTTCTTTTCCGTCGACGTAGGTTAGACCAAAGTAATCAATCTCCTGTAGGTCGATGTGCTCACAGACGCGAGCCATCAGCTCGCTGCCAGTAGCTTTGCGCGGTATTGGCACGCCAATTTCTTCGCCGTCCAGCAGAATGACACGAACCTCAGTGTCAGCCAGGGGTCTCACACCTGGTACTGGCTGTCTGAGCGCCACGGGCTGCTGAGGCGGCTGCTGCAATCTCTGGTCAAACGTATTGCCCGGCGTGTCGTTGGCGTTGAATAGTCCCGGGTTCGAATTCCACCTGTCGTGCTCGCCTAGACCGGCCGATTCCGCCGATGTAGAAGGAGCTCCGCCAGCCCCCGGTGATGCCATCGCCGTGCCCGGAGCCTTCTTAGCTGAGGCGGTGGAGCCTTTGCGCTTCGTGGAGCCGCCCCGACGAAACGAGGCAAACAGTCGGCCCAGGAGGCCGCCGCCCGGCTTTTTGCCCTCCGGAATCGGCGGCTGCTCCATGTTCGGATCCTCGCCGCGCGATAACGACAGCGCAGCCGATTGGCGGTCGCCGGGCACGCCGCCGCCGCCGCCAAACGCCGATATCGGCCGGTCGGGCCGATCGAACTCAGCATCGGGAGATACTGGAGGCTGCTGCTGGTACGGCGGCTGCTGCGGCTGCTGCTGGTATGGTTGCTGCTGGTATGGTGGCTGCTGTTGGTGCTGCGGCTGGCGTGCTGGCGGTTCCGGCTCCATCCCGCCGACGTCGCTGCCCTCGTCATCCAGGGTAGCGGCAATATAGCGATGCAGGTCGGTCGGGTTGGCCGGATTCGGCAGCGCCGGTTTCGTCGTTGTCGGCGGTGGCGGAGGCGTGGTCGGGGGCGTCGGAGTGCTCGGCCGGTTCCACTGCGGCGGTCGGAACTGGTCGTCATCCTGGTCGTCCTCATCCGCCTCGCTGTCGGCTTGCTGCGCTCGCGGGTCCGACGTAGGCGGAGGCGGCGGAGGCGTCGGCGGCGGCGGAGTTGCCACCCTGGCATCGTGAGCTTCAACATCGTCCTCGTCGCTCTCAGCCGGGTAGAACTGCTGCTGGGGTTGCGGCGGTGGCGGCGGAGGGGGCGGCGGCGGCGACGGGGACGCCGGCGGCGGAACTTGCGGCCTGGCTGCCGGCTTCGGCTTTGGTTTCGGCTTCGGTGCAGGCGGCGGCGGCGGCTGCTGACGCCTCGGTGGCTCCTCGTCGAATCCTCTGGCATCCTCGTCCGATGCAGTGTCGGAGGCAGCCGCCGGAGCCCGCTGCTGCGGTACAGGCGGGGGCGGTGGGCGAGCGGCAGGTTGAAAATTGGCTTCCACATCTTCATCGCTTTCGTCCGCAGTCGGCGCCACGCCAGCCGCGGCTGCAGCAGCAGCGGCGGCAGCAGCCGCCTCCGCCTCCGCCTTCGCCTGCTTCTTCTCCCTTCGTCGACGCCTTCGCTCTTCTTTTTCCTCGGGCGTCTCGTCCTCTCTGTTTTTCTTCTTCTTCTTGCGCCGCTCACCATCGCCATCGCCGCCTCCATCGGCGTCGCCGGGCTGCTGGGTGGACTTCTTCCGCCGGTGCCGCCTCTCGCCGGCCTCATCGCCAGCCTCGGCCCGTCTTGATGAGCGCTTCTTCTTGCGAGCCTCGCCACCGGAGGAAATGTCAATGCCGACCGCGACTTCGGCCATTAGACATGCAAAGGTTGTGGCGGCCTGGCAGTCTATGGGTACTGGACTACACAGAGGATAAAGAATAAAGCTTTTCTATACCCACTAAACTAGGACCTTGCTAAGATCCAAGACAATCGACTTATATTTATTTTACAATGCAGAACTTTTTGCACTAGCTATAAAATATTTGGTTTTTGCATTATTTTTATTTCTCATATTAGGAATAGGTCACTATAAATATATAATATTTTTATAGTCACTTTGAGCTTAGGAGCAATTGACTTAATCTAGAATAACAGAACACTATAATCAATACAACTGCCATTCATAGTTTAAAAGTTTGAACTTCAAGTGTTTAAACTTTTAAATAATTTGCAATATGCTCAAAGCTAAATATTTTAAACTATTGACCTCTAATATAGACTTCTTCTTTTTTCTTTTTTATTTGTTGCTTATAACTACTATTGGCTACACATTTTTTGTATTCTTTCTTATATTCTGCAACCCATTAAATTTTGTGCTATTCTTGGCTTATGTTGCTTTTTATATTCAATATACATATAATAATAATTTATACTTATAATTACAATTTTATTACTTCATATTTTTATTTTATGCAAACATCAAAATTTCATAAGGCATTGATATATTAATATAAAATTAGCATTATTTCCATGCATTATTAATTTGTGCTACTATTAAAATCATAATCATATATATATATATGATTTTATAAAAAATTATATTGTATTAGTTGTCTTTTTAATATTATCTTGATAGTCTCATAATATTAATTTACTTTTTTATTTTTTAACTATAAATGAAAAGCAAACTGATATTGATAGATTTTACCTTACTAAATTTCATTTTTTACTGCTAATCATACTTATTTGTCTCAAAATCTAAATTTTTATATAAATGCTATTATAAAACAATTGCAAATGCAATAATAATTAATAGAAAATATCCATTTGTATTACTAACTTTTATTACTTCTAAAAATACTTAAATATAATTTTTATATAGGCTAACCAGGCTGTTTTGTGTTTTTACTAAGCCAATCCTAGGCCTAACTACTGCTACTACTACTGTACTGCTAGTACTACTACCACTAGAGACTAAAATTTAAAAAAATATTATAATGTTTTAACTAGTTAAAAAATGAAAATATTTTAATTAAATGTAAAAGAAACAAAACTACTAACATTTTGATCTTAATCTAAAAGGGTCAAAGTTTAAAGCAAAAATTCAGTAATTCGACATCCCGCATCCGATCCATCCATCATTTCAATTTTAACTATCAGTCTTTGTCTATCATAAATAAAATAACTAACAAACTGACGAATTTAAAGCGATACTGTGAGTAGGGCCTAATACTTAATATTATATTGCCAAAAAAAGAATTTGTAATTTCATCTCCGTTTTTTTATCACTGGGCAGTAAGCCAGTGACAGTGAGATTAAGATAGTTTATTTATATATTATCCTCTACTTTGAGACTCGAACTCGGGAAAAAATGCTACGCATTTCCTTGTATTTAAAAAAAGTTGCCCAAGCCACAACTTTTTTGTCATGTTTTACACCTGTCTAACTGCAACTATATTTTTTATGCTCAAAATATTTTCAACAATGCTAATAGTACTAAAAAATACGATTGAAATTCTAAGTGTGTGTTTAAGTGCGTACCTTAATACGTTTTTGACCAGAGTATTTTTAATTCACAGTTTTTTAGAAAATGAAATATATTTTGTAAAAGAAAAATTATCGATTATTTTGATTTTTGACGACTTTGTCTAGTTTGTCTTCGACGGGCCAAAAACTAATCGAACTATTTTTTTACACGCAACATTATGCAGCTGTGTGACACATCATCAAGGGTGTTTTCATCAAAATGATTTAGCTTTTTTTTACGTGGTAAAAATACTTCACAACACAGGCCCAGAAATACAAATAACGAAATGTTAGGCCTTGGTTAGGTTTTTACTTAGATTGATATTGCTAATAAGCCTAGTAAAATAGCTTTTGTTAAGTATGTTATTTTATTTTTTCTCATACTGTATTGTCATAAATATTAGCTTGGGCCTACAACAAAGGGCCCTTGCAAAAATGAATGATCTATTAATAATATGTACAATAGCTAGTCTCAGTCTCAGTATACAATAGAAATTTCAGTTGTATATATATCTTTCTATACTATAGCTAGGTGCATAGTATTAGCTATTTATATAAATGTTTTTTAGTTAGGCCTACTTATCTCTACATATAAAAATCAAAACTCTGTGTGTGTGTCCGTCTGTGTATGGACAATTTTGATCGCTATGGACTCCCAAACCGCTCAACCAAATGACACCAAACTTTACACCCACCCTAAACTTACTACGGAGAATGTCTTAGGCTACCTTTTAATTTCCTAGACTCAAGTCTTCCTACCTAAAAGTACAAAAAACTGCTCAAAATGCACGATTTTTTCACTAAATCCTCCATAGCGCCGCTCCACTTCTACCGATTCTCTACAAATTTGACACAGGCAATTTTCAAATATTTTGACACAATCGTGTAAAATTTCAAATCTCAAAGTTAATCCTGAAAGCCGCTGTGCACTTTTAAAGTTAGGCTGTTTTTTTCAGCGTAGCAACCACCCCAACCTTCGCCCGCCTGCCTCTCTTTCCCGATCTGGGCCCAGATGTGTAAAAGGGTTTCAAAATTGACTAACTTTCAGCTGCCATAAGTTTGTTTCACATAAAGTGATTGACTTCAAATTTGACACAATTCTTCATTGACTTAGGGCCTATTCTCTATCTAAATATAAAGTTTCAACTCTGTAACTCAATTGAAAAAGAAACTGTAAGCATGTGAAGTTTGTCTGCTTTTTCTGTTGTTTGTGCTACTCACTCACTCATTCCCCCAGAGCCAGATGAAGGGTCAGGCAATAGGACTGAATGTACATAGCAAATGTACAGTGTTTTGAAATAACTTTATTTATAACCTTCTCTGCACCCCGAGAGTGGAGAGGCTACGTTTAGCCATAACAGTTTAGTGAGAAATTCTAACCACTGCCCTCCCCTCCTCTCTATATTGGCAAACTCTGCAGAGTTTAACACTGGATGGCAATTGGCAAATCAAGGGAATCCAGCATGGTTTGTAAGAGCGAAATATTTATGAAAAGGTGATGCGATGCAATGCAATACAACCCTAGGCACACCATGGAAATTTTAGGTTTCTTTTAAATTTAAAGGTACTGTGTAAATTTTAAATGGCCTCCTAAGAAATGCATATTTCCTTGGTTGTTAGACTGATACAGACTGCAGTGGAGCTGAAGATACACAAATTCCTTTCAGGGCTGCAAATTGGCAAGAAAGATGACGTGATCAAAGCATGAGAATAACGATGAGAGTAGTTTTTTTTATTAAAGGCAGGGGGGTTGTGTGCACCCTGGCGCACTTTAAGCGACATAGGCACATAACCGGCGAGAGGCATTACTGCCCATTCCACCAACTCCCCTGAGCAGGCATACAAGCGCGCAGATATGTACGCAGGCACACACTCACACAGGAGTGTATAGCGGCCCTATTTTATTTTATCGTTAGGCATGTACACTTCACTGTGCCTTCGGGGGTTGGCTCTCAAGGCCGTTAATTGCACGAGCAGAGCCAAGCCAAGATTCCAATTCGGCCCCAAATTAATGTGACTGCACTTGGAATCAAGCCTGGGTCGCTGGCACACCAGAGCCTGCGCTAGACCGCTGGGCTACGACACCCCCCCCCCTGATGAGAGTAGTACGTCCCACAAACTTGCTTTCGAAGCAGGGATCGGCAGACTTTTACTTCAAAAGCCAGATAAAGAATCCAGCTTATGTGCGGACCAGATAAGAGTGGAAAATAAAAGGAATAGACTATTAGAAGAGAGGAGAGGCGAGAGGGGGATAAGAGAAAACATGGAAGATAAGAAGATAAGAAGATAAGTGGTGAGCAGAGAGCAGAGAAGAAGGGAGGAAGAAGCGAGAGGAGGGGAGAAAGGAGGGAGAGGAAAGAGTAAAGGTGAAAAGAGGAGAGAGATGAGACAGAGGATCGATGAGAGGAGAGTAGAGAAGAGTGAGAAGAGAGTAGAGATGAGAGAGCAGAAAGAAGATGACAGAGGGTCAAGAGGAGAGGAGAGAGTAGAAAGGATAGAGAAGAGAGGAGATAAGAGGGGAGAGAAGAGTGAGAAGAGAAGAGATAGAGATCTGAGAGGGGTGTAAGAAGAGGGGAGAAAGGAGAGATGAGATTGTAGAGATGAGACAAATGAAAGGAGAGATGAGAGAGTAAAGATAAGAGATGAAAAAGGTGAGAGGAGAGTGCAGAGAGACGAGAGAAGATAATAGAGGAGAGAGAGTATAGAAGAGGGAAGAGAAAAGAAAAGAGGAGTAAGGAAAGAGAAAGAGGAAAGAGGTGAGAGAAGAGACGAGAGAAGAGGGGAGAGAGGAGAGAGAGGAAAGAGGAGAGAGGAGAGAGGAGAGAGTTAAGAGAAGAGAGAAAAGAATAGAGAGGAGAAGGAAGAGACGAGAGAAGAGGGGGAGAGGAGAGAGAGGAGAAGAGAGAAAACGAAAAAGTAGAGAGGAGAGGAGAGAGAAAAGAAAAGGAAAGAGATGAGATAAGAGATATGAAAGAGAAGAGAGATGAGGGAAGATACAAAAGAAGATAGGAGAGAGGAGAGGAGAGAGAAAACGAAAGAGTAGAGAGGAGAGAGGAGAGGAGAGGAGAGAGAAAACGAAAAGTAGAGAGGAGACAGGAGAGAGGAGAAAAGAGAGAAAACAAAAAGTAGAGAAGAGAAGAGGAAAGAGTAGGGAGAAGAGATAAGAGAGATGAGGGAAGATAAGAGAGGAGAGAGGAGAGACAAGGGACAAGAGAGAAGAGAGGAAACAGAAGAGACGATAGAAATTTTAAAGGATCCAAGGGACATAGGGAGAGTCAGGGAGAGGCCAGAGTTTGCCAATACATGTTTTAGAGTCAGACAGACATTGCCTGACATTCTGTGTAGTACCCCAGCCAACAATATCAATGTTTGCCTCAAATCCTAATTTTGCACGAATGTGTCCATTTTATGTCTACCTCTATCCTACTAACTATTAACAAGTTTTTGTTTGTGTATGACCTTAGATTTCAGAATACATGCAAAAGTAGTTCCGGGGGATTGAAATTCCCCAGGTTCAAAATCCGCAGGTTTCAACAGCTTGTATCATACTAAAATAGGTAGGCCTAATATTGCAATTTTCCAATTAATTATTTATTTAGATTTTTTATAATCTAAAGCAGTCAAATGCTAGTCTAAATTGATCATAGTAAGCATATGCTAGAATGATAATTAATTTTTTTAATTTTGCATTATTAGTATTGTGCTAGGGGTGAGCTTCTCTATTAATATCTTACTAATTAGCCACCAAAATTGTTGTAGGGCTTACTTCTGTCCTCCAATTATCCTACCAAAGTTGTAACAAGGCTTTAATTTCCCTTTATTAAACTTTTACTGCTAACAATAAATCTTGCTTTAATGTTTTTAACCATTTCTTAGAATCTCATATATTTCTAGGTAGGCCTAGCATTCTTAGTAGCATTCTGATAGCATTCTTAGTATATGTTCTTAGTATGTGGCCTGAGCAGTCTTACTGGTATATGTATTTTCTTTTTCCAGTCTAGGCATTACCAAGATTATAGGGTCATAGCAATTATTCTTAGTACTTTCTTTATATGAATCCCTGATTTCTAACTCTCAATACTTCTTAGAATAAAATAAGCTATGATCTGAGAATAAGTATATAAGCAAGGTTTGAGCTTATACTATAAGTTATAAGTTATAGCTTTCAAACAAGTGAACTTACAAGTTATACAAGTGCACAAGTTGTCTCTTCTCTCTCTCAGCCTACTCCTATTTATATTGTCCAAATGTGTGTATTTTTAACAAATATCAAATATTGAGAATATATAGAATATATATCTGAATATTTTGTAGAGTAAAACAAATTATTAGTGCAGATTCAAATTCTTACATTCCTAAAAACTATTAACCACTTCTATAGTATACATGTTGTAACTTTGGTTCTACAAGATAAAACTATATTAAGTTCCACATTAATATACATTGCATATTTCAATATGGAATTTAATATGGGAGTCAATATGAAATTTTCCATATTAAACTTATTAAACTATTTATATACATATCACATGTATATATTTTAAACAATCTATTAATTTAAGATAATGTATTCATATAAACAATTTATTTATAACAGTATCAAAAAATTAAACAATGTAAAACAAACAATTAGGCCTAGTACTTATAATATATAAGAATTGTCTAGTAAATACAACTATTTATCCATTGCTTTTGCTAGTTTTTGCTAGCAAATATCATCTTTTTATTATATAATACAACTATAAACAAGGTTTTAGCCTTATTTGACATAATATTTCTTACCTCAAATATTTAGAATAATTTTTTTCAATTTATTCTTAACATATTTAGGATATGACAGACTCTTGATATGTTACATATTTTTTTTCATTTTAGAATTGACTTAAATAATAGAATCTATAAAATAATAATAATAAAAAGTTTATAAGAATCATATATTTGAGGATATAATAAAATTGCAAGTAAGCAAAAAATATTTTTTTCTCCAAAATGTAGCAAAGCTCTATTTATAATAGGCTTATTGTACAAGATTCCTTATAAAAAATATGGCTATATATTAGTATTGCTTTCTATACTTAAATGCTTTTAAGGAAATATTTCTTTTGATATTTAAAGGTATAATCTAATAAAAATAAGTAGCTAAAGCCTTTTTAAATAAATAAAGTAACAAATGATTCCATTTGTGTTTAAAAGTAAAAACTAAATAAAAAGTTTTTATTTTATAAATATAGGATTAGTAGAACTGCTATTGGTATATGCACATATTATACTACTGGCAAAAGATCTTGCCTTTTTATCTATTTGTTTTTCATTTATATCCTTTGAAACTTTTTAGAAAAATCCTTTTTGAGAATAATAAGAAATTCAATAATTTAGGATTAGCATTTATATTACATGTAGTCAGTCCCTTTTAAAATAGAGCTAAAATGTTATGAATGTACTATACTTTTATAAAAACTATATAAATCATTTAGAACCTAAGGCTTGTTAGCAATTGTGCCTTATCTCTATATATAAAAATTGAAACTCTGTCTGTGTGTCTGTGTATGTACAATTTTGATCACTATGGACTCCCAAACTGCTAAACCAAATTATACCAAACTTTACACCTACCCTAAACTTACTACAGAGAATGTCTTAGGCTACCTTTAAATTTCCTAGACTCAAGTCTTTCTACCTAAAAGTATAAAAAAACTGCTCAAAATGCGTGATTTTTTCATTAAATCCTCCATAGTGCCATTCCACTTCTACCAATTCTCTTCAAATTTGACACAGACAATCTTCAACTATTTTGGCACAATCATGTACAATTTTGAGTCTCAAAGTTAATCCTGAATGGTGCTGTGCACTTTTAAAGTTAGGCTGTTTTTTTAGCAAGGCAGCCACCCCAAACTCCACCTGCCTGTCTCTCTTTCCCGATCTGGGCCCAGATATGTAAAAGGGGTTTCAAAATTGACTAACTTTCTGCTGCCATAAGTTTGCTTCACATAAAGCAATTGACTTTAAACTTGACACAGTTCTTCATTTATTCATTCTCTATCAAAATATAAAGTTTTAACTCTGTAACAAATTAGAACAGAAACTGTAAGCAAGTGAATTTTGTCTGCTTTTTCTGTGGTTTGTGCCACTCAACTCACTCATTCCCCCAGAGCCAGACCAAGGGTCAGGCAATAGGGCTGAATGTACATGGCAATGTACAGTGTTCTAGAATAACTTTTTTAAAGCCTTCTCTGCACCCTGAGAGTAGAGAGGCTACATTTAGCCATGAATAACAGTTTAGTGATAAATTCTAACCACTGCCCTTTGTATAGGCAAACTTTGCAGCAGTTTAATAGTGGATGGCAATTGGCAAACAAGACAATCCAGCATCCTTTGTAAAAGCAAAAGGTTTATGAGAAAGCAATGCAAAGCAATACAATATACAACCCTACTAAATTAGTCACCATGGAAATTCAAGGTTTCTCTTAAAGGTACTTTAAAATTTAAATGGCCTCCTAAGAAATGCATATTTCCTTGGTTGTTAGTCTAATGCAGACTGCAGTTGAGTTGAAGATACACAAATTCTTTTCAGAACTTGCAAATTGGCAAGAAAGATGACATGATCAAATCATGAGAACAGCCATGAGAGTAATACATCCCACAAACTGGCTTTTCAAGCAGGAAAAGATAGACTTTTACCTCAAAGGCCAGATAAAGAATCCAGCTCATGGCTGAGGGATAGTTTGGAGTGGAGAGAAAAAGGAATAGACTATTCAAAAAGAGAGAAAGGGGAGAAAGGGAATAAGAGAAAAGATAAAGGATAGTAGGAGAGATGAAAGAGTGAGGATGATGATAGGAAAGAGGAGAGAGTAGAGGAGCGAGTAGAGAAGTGAGTAGATAGGAGAGAGTAGAGGAGCGAGTAGAGAAGTGAGTAGATAGGAGAGAGTAGAGGAGCAAGTAGAGAGTAGAGGAGCAAGTAGAGAGGAGAGAGTAGAGGAGCAAGTAGAGAGGAGAGGGTAGAGTAGCAAGTGGAGAAGAGAGAGTAGAGGAGCTAGTAGAGAAGAGAGAGTAGAAAGCTGCAGATGAGAGGAGAGCAGAGAGGAATTAGTAAAGAGGAGAAAGGAGAGATGAGAGAGTAAATGGAAGAGAGAATAGATAAGGTTATACATATGAGAGAGGTGTAAGGAGAGATGAGAGATGAGAGATAAAGGAGAGTGGAGAGAGAAAAGATGAGACAAGAGAGGGAGAGAGTATATAGATGAGGGAAGAGAAGAGAAGAGAAGAAAGGAGAAAGGAAAGTGAGGAGACAAAAGAGGTGAAAGAAAGAGTACAGATGACAGAATGAGAGAATGTTATAACAAACAATGGGGCTAAGAAAGAGTCACATAATTGGCACAACAAATAAATAGATTTTATATCTCCAAAAAAGTGTCTAATGTACCTTTATATTTATATGGAAAGAAACTGCTTTTACAATCCCAAAAATATAATAGATATAAAGTTTTGAGACTTTAAAGTTTCTAAGATATTTAGTTTTGGGTATGTGAAAGTAGTTAGCACCTTAGCTTATTTAGTAAATTGACTTTTAACAATAAGACTATAAAGAATTTATCCCTTTCCTTCCCAAAGAAATTCTATTCACTTGGTGTTTAAACTTTGAGTCTTGACAAAGCCCTAGACAAGCTTACTTGACATAATTAGATCAAGTTTATACAGATGCTTATGCTTAGCAGCTGTTTATATCAGATTTAGGGCATCTTGCACAAACTATGCCATATCCAACCCACATGTGCCTAATAAGGCTAACAGAAGACCCACATCATGCTTAGCATCCAGACTAGCAATCTACGCCCCCCATTGGGGAGCCAAAGAAATGCAATACACTTTTTTAATAAGCTACATGTAGCCTTGAAATCTTAAAAAATCTCCTGTCAAACTTCTAACCCTAACCCTAACCCTAGCCCTAACCCAAATCTTAACGCTATAACCCTGAACCTAACCCTAAACCTTAACCCTAACACTAACCCTACAGCCTGACATCTGCATAAGTTTGTGAAGCGCTAGTAGTATTTTTTAGCTTAGTGTTGGGGAGCCAAAAATGCAGTACAAGTTCTGTAATAAACTACATGTAGCATCTCTTTGCAATATTTTTTTCTTATTTTTTCAAGAAAGTTATTGAGAAGACTCTTTCTTTAAAAGTTTTCTTTGAAATAATACTTGCTTCATTAATTGCTTGTGACTCAAAAATGTTATTATTGTCAAGATCAACATCTCAGTGCTTGTCTCTTGCTGGTCTGATTCTGAATGGCATTGCTAATACCATGGCATTATCAGTGTATTAGAGTTAGAGTACAAAATATGAGATATGAAGTTTACTAGTGTTTTTCCTTTTTTCTAACTTACTACCTTATTTGTGAACTAACTTATTAACTACCTTACTAATAGTATACTACATTGCCTTAGACTGAGGGTAAAAAATAGTAGTACCCTATGGAAACATAAGCTATATATGCAAAAGCTATATATGCATCCTTTTACCTATAACACTGTATTGCAAAGCAAAGTAAAAAAGGCATAGGTCTCCTCCTATCCTACTAGGTTATAAACCTAGGGTAATAATAAAATGACTAGTAAATTGCAACCTCATTGATAGTGGCAACAAATTGGTCTCCAGGGTTGGTCATAACATATAGCATGAGATTAGCTAGCTTGGACAATGAAACCAACTTCAGGCAACTTATTAATTGCGCTGACACTTAGGAGTGTGCTTGCAATACTGTGACCATGGTTCTAGCAAGAAAGCTAGCTCAGGAACTTGATTTCTTTCATTTATTTACTTTTTTCATCACTATTGGCAGCTCTAAAACGCCTTTAAAAATCGCCCACTTGCAGCTTCATTGAGTCGGCGCCGCCATGTTCTACGCGCATTTCGTGCTGACCAAGAAGGGCCCGCTGGCCAAAATCTGGCTGGCCGCCCACTGGGACAAAAAGCTCACCAAGGCTCACGTGTTTGAGACTAACATCTCGTCTAGCGTTGAGGCCATCCTCGAGCCCAAGGTGAAAATGGCTCTGCGCACATCCGGCCATCTGCTGCTTGGCGTTGTGAAAATCTACAATCGCAAGGCCAAGTACCTCCTGGCCGACTGTAACGAGGCCTACGTGAAGATCAAGATGGCCTTCCGGCCGGGCGCCGTCGACCTGCCAGAAAAGAGTCGAGAGGCTGCCGCCGCCGCCATCACCCTGCCAGACAATCTGCAGGACTTCGAGTCCGAGGATCTGACCCACATTGCCGACCAGCTCAGCGTGCCGGTGGTGCATACCAGCCGGCCCGAGGACATCACCATGAAGGAGCTGGACGCCGGCGAGGCCGAGATCAATCTGGGCCGGCCTGACGACGATTTCGGCGAGGCCGCCCTGGAAACTATGCGAGACGCCGGCGCAGAGAGCCTGTACTCTCAGGTACTTTATTTGAAGCTTTGGTGGGGCAAACTGTTTTGGCACTCAATTTGACAGTTCTGCTTCTTTATTTCCGATTGGCTTCTTCATTGCTCCTATCTTCTCAAAGCATGAACCGCCGCCCTCTGACCCCATTACGAACCGCCCCCTGACCCCATTAGGAACCGCCCTCTGACCCCATTAGGAACCGCCCTCTGACTCCATTAGGAAACACAATCTGATCCCATTAGTAATCACCCTCTGACCCCATTGGGAACCGCCCTCTGACCCCATTAGAAACCGCCATTTGACCCCATTAGGAACCGCTATTTGACCCCATTAGGAACCGCCCTCTGACCCCTGGAAAGAAGACGTGGCCTCTGCTATAAGCCCCAGCAATCAGTATCCAGGAGTTCCCCAAATTCCCCATCCGTAGTCCTGACTGATCCATTGTTCTATTCGCTAATCCGCACCGCCTTTGACAACTGGCAGGGCGCCAACAGCACCGGCCAGGCTGACGACATCGGCAGCATCGGCCGCGGCCGGCACTCCAACCAGCAGCACCAGGACAGCACCCTGGTGGACATGGAGAACGCCGCCGACGAAATCGGCCTGCTGGCCGGCCCCGCCGGCGACGACGACGACGACGAGGACGGCTTCGGTGGCGACTTCGAGCCAACCGACCTATTCGACGATCTGACCACTAAGCGGCACTTCGAGAACGTGCTGTCCGAAATCGACCTGCAGCCTCAGCCTCAGCCAACGGCTCCTAGCAGCGTCCTTGGCGAGCAGGAGTCCCGGTACGCCCTGCCGCCGCTGCCGGACATTTCATCTGCGTCGGCTGTCGGCAGCCATCAGCACCAGCAGCACCAGCAGGCCGGTCAGCATCACCAGCAAGGAGCCAGCGGCCCATCCGAGCCCAGCGTGCGCAGCCACGTGACCGCTCGTCGGGCACGCCGGCGTCGCCTCATTATTGACGACCAGAAATCGATCCCGTCCGAGCTGATGAAGGCTCACATGCAGGACACGTCCGAGATCGTCACTGTGCTGGACTTGGCCCCGCCAACTAAGAAGCTCATGCAGTGGAAGGAGACCGGCAGCGTTGACCGGCTTTTGTCGCACACGGCCCGCCTCCACCTCAGCGACCGCCTGCTGCGCCTCTTTGCTCAGAACGCGCGCACCCGCCCGGCCGCCAGCGGTGCCGACGCTGCGGCTGCTGCTGCCGCCGCCGCCGCCGAAGACGAGGACGCTGACATGCGCGACCTTCAAGAGCTCATCACTAGCGAGACGCCGCATCATCACCAACATCAGCATCACGAGAGCGTCGCCATGACACCGATCCGTGAGGAGCTTAGCCACGGCCTCATCAGCACCAACACGGACCCGCTTATCGCCTCCTCCGCTCCGGCTGACCAGCCGCTCATCCCGGCCTCCGTGCCGCTGCACGGCAGCGTCCACACGCCGTTCCCCTTCCACCACGGCGACACTGACATTGTTGACCAAGTTGGCGGCCCGCCTAGCGTTTTCAACCCCACCGGCCTGTCTGCCGAAGAGGATCTTGACCGCCAGATCACTTGCGAGGATGTTGAAGAGGCCACTGAGGAGGCGCGCACCGAACGACGCGGGGCGGCCATGCTGAAGGTTCTACAGCTGCGCCTGGAAGGCCGGTCAGCCGCCGAGCCGTGCACCGTGTCTGAGCTCACTATCGGCAACGGGCGAAAAGCGGCAGCCGCCAAATTCTACACTCTGCTAACTCTGTGCAAGGTGCGCGGCGTTGAGATGCAGCAGAATGACGGCCCCTATTCGAATATCTACGTGCAAAAGGGTGCGCGCTTCGCGTCTCTGCTCAGTTCCGCGTGAATCACCGGTTGCTAGGATTCAGTGGCTCGAAATTACCTACACTATTATGGTCTATGAGCATACTAAGCTGCACTATTGCTTTTAAATAGTTGAATTAACTTCTATAACCACAATGCATTCGTACGTACCCACTCAGGAGTCCTATATCTTTGTGGCTCTGACCCTAAAATTGTTACCCACCCCACCTCCGCAGCATCGGGCTCGGGGCCCCAAATGACACCCACCCCACCTCCGCAGCATCGGGCTTGGGCCCCAAATGACACCCATCCCGCCTCCGCAGCATCGGGCTCGGGCCCCAAATGACACCCACCCCACCTCCGCAGCATCGGGCTTGGGCCCCAAATGACACCCATCCCGCCTCCGCAGCATCGGGCTCGGGCCCCAAATGACACCCACCCCACCTCCGCAGCATCGGGCTCAGGCCCCAAATGACACCCACCCCACCTCCGCAGCATCGGGCTCGGGCCCCAAATGACACCCACCCACCTCCGCAGCATCGGGCTCGGGCTCCAAATGACACCCACCCCACCTCCGCAGCATCGGGCTCAGGCCCCTAATTACATCCACCCCACCACCACAAAATCAGGTTCGGCAATAACTAATCACAATATACTAAATTATGTCTCATTATCGTTGTGACTTGTGTGGCATATTCCGGCGTGTTGCGGCAAACTTATAGCATTTGTTTAGCGTACATTTTCTCTTGCACATAATTTTGTTCTGTACTTCTTGTTAGCCTCTACATTAGTACCTATCATTATGATGATTGCTATACTATCGATTTTCGGAATCAGTCTGACACTGTCTTTTTTAACTCGTAATTGATCATTTTTGGCGCAGTCTTTAGCGCCCTTTTTTCGCCTGGAGGCAGCCTGTGTAAATTATAGCTAAATTTCGCGTGCACCCGCACTCATCACTGATGTATTTTTATACACTTTTATTATAGTTCGTACTGTCAATGTCGATTATACGAGTATATTTACAATGCATGCACCGCTTACCCACCCCCCCCCCCCGTGTACAGAGCTGCGGGTTTTTAATTGCCTAACTTTATTCAAATCGGAATTGCTAATTTCGCGGCTTTTTTTAATCAATTGAATTGCTTCACTTTTATTTATAATTTTCTTTTTTTGTTTTTACGCATGTGATTGAACTTTCCGCTTTGGGGTTCAGATTTTTCGCATGCCGCACGATCGCTTCTATTTATCCCTTGGGTGTTGTAAATTTGTTTATTTCATTGTATATTGCAGCTTCATTTTAATCTCTTTGCTGCATGTTGCGAATGCTTATATCAACTTTTACGCACTCCCCCTCCTGTACATATAGTGCATCGTTTTTATCTGTCGTATGCTCGCTTCGCTGTTTATTATTATAATGCCAATGGGGGCACATTATTATACAAAAAATATATATTTTTAATTCACTGCTTGTTCTTCGTGACACTTTTTAACCGAGCCATTATCTTACATAATTCCGTATCGTAAGCTTATCATTTAAACGAACATCTTTTAACTGATTATTATTTAAAAACTTTCAGGCCTTCTATTGTTGGAATATATGACTGTAAAATTAATAGAATTCAACCGGTCTACGACATTAGCACGCGGGAAGTTTGCCCGAAGACATTTGACTGTCAAATTACATTATTACTCGTATAACTGGTTTACCACTCTATATTAAAATCGAAAGCAAATTTTAATGGTCCATTCTTGTATAGATCAAAGTTTGTTTGTCTGCTAAAAATGAATTATAGCAGTAGCAGGTTAAAAAAACCCTAATCCATTCCAGGCAATTAGGCAGTCAATTTAGTCAATCAACGGAACTTCTCGTTAGTAAAAGCATTTGCTTTTAACAATGACGACAGAAGCTTAGTGTAACAAATGTTAGACAAAATATGTGAGCAAGGATCTTTCTATGCTCTCAGAAATTTCTGTCGGCTAATACACTACGCTGCTACTATCGCTGCTACTATCCGTTGAAAAAACTGCAGATTGGCTATGAACGCACTATGTGCTTTAACGGTTGTTTTACACTTTCATTGACTTATTATCTAGTACCAAGTCTTTAAATACTAGTAATCTAGTAATTCTGTCTTGGACTAATGCTTTTACTTTAATTAGACAGCCGAATATCTGAGGGCAAACGTTCCCGGGCTCACTTCCCATGAGGAAATATTCTGCTTGCTAGTGTCGTACTCCCGAATTCAACATTTGTAGCGCCCCAAATCCAATAACAAACCAAGAAGCTAAAGGCGTCAAAATATAAAAAACTGACTACCATGCATTGGGATTAGGATCTCGAAAATACAGTCTGACGCTTCTAACTTTGACCCAACCAAACCGTACGTTATATGCGGAGAACTGAAACTAATAATAATACTTAATAATAATAATAATAATATACTAGCAAAGATGCCCTACTTGACTTTGGCTGTCAGCTCTGGAGCTGCAATGAGTTGAAAAGATAAATAATCGGACTAAATAATTGTTATAAACGTTACGACATCCCGTGGCCCAAAAGACACAATTTCAATCTTTCTTCTTTCTAGGAAAGCAAGTGAATCCTTCGTTCGGCATTTTCAGAGCAATCAGTTCACTCACTCTAACTTGTCTAAGGACTTGTCGTAAACGAATTATCCTATTATAAAAGTACATATGTTTCATCGTTTAGTGTATAATGCAATTTATAGCATTGGTGCGTCCTCGGACTGTGCCATTGCCTGCAGTCTGCAGACTCTTGGTTCGGACGTTCTGGATCACCGGAGTGAAAGAATAAAAATACTTGCGAAGTTGCGAATTGCGATAAATATCGTTATATTTACATAGGCGTAAAAACGGGGGGCCAGTGTGGCCATGCCCATCCTCACTTTTTAAAATGGTGGGGCAGTAATGGTATCTGGCCCTTCCACATTTTAAATGTAAAATGTCAGACTTCTTGCTTATTTTTGCTTTTTGCTGCTTTGCTTGAATCCATTTTGCTACAGGGCAACAAACGTAGCGCCTGCAGTGCCAAAATGAGTGCCTGCGGTGCTAAAATGCAGGCCTATGGTGCTAAAATGAGTGCCTGCGGTGCTAAAATGCAGGCCTATATATAATAAGCCAACATTTATAATTTAATATATAAATAATTAATTTCTTAGAAAAGTTTATTATATATAATAAGACTTATTTAGCAATGCCTAATAGTCTATAAAAACCTTTAAACACTTGTTCTTTAACATTTAAATCTTTATATAACTGATTAATATGAGCTTTAATAATTGCCTTATATAGCTTAAACTTATCCAGTATTATATAGGCTGATGCTGCTAAGTATATCAGACTATTTCCTTTATATTAATACATATAAATAGTGTAGCTTAGTAGTAAATTTATAATGCAATTTTGAAGTTTGCACTTTTTAATGCAAGAAAAATGGTATATCCTCATATTGATATCAAAAAGCATCCTGGGTACTTATATATCTTGATGAATAGTATTTATAAGCTAATCAGCTAATAATTGAATCAATTGTTGAATCAATATTTTTGCAATTTTACTGCTTTTCAATAGAATATTAAATGCATATACTTGGACTATAAACAAAAGCCATAGACCTCTCTGCAAACTTCAAAATCATGTTAGTAATTTCTTGGATACAATTTTAAAATGCTAATTTTTGGCAGGTACATGGTGAACACAGTACAAAAACTTTTGCAATACCCTTCATACTAGTAAAATCATTATAGTAAAGCACTAGCAATCTACGCCCCCTTTTTGGGAGCCAAAGAAATGCAATACAAGATTAAATAATTGAAGCAATTGTTCACACTTCATTCAGACTTTTTCACAGTGATTTCCTGCATACATTTATTGTAATATTGAAATCTAGGCCCCTGAAACAGATACATATAATGTATATCTTCTCTGTTTACATTCTCCAAACCTGCTACATAGGTATAGCGTCACTTTAGACTCTGTTCTGGATTTGTTGGCTAAGTACTATATAAGCAGTGGATCATCAATGAACTGCGTGGCATGGTTATATATTTAGTCTGCCTAGATATGAGTAGATGCTAGCATGCGTATGCCAGCTGTGCTAAACCTGTTTGGTTGCTTGCCTCCCGCAGCGGCATCAGCTGGGACAGCAAAGTCTGCTAGTCCGATGAAGCAGGGCATTCACAGTCGGCTACTGCCGCCAGAATCCTGCGCTTCAGCATTTGAGGCTCTCTACCGTCTGCGCCGACGCCTATGCGGCGGTCCAACCTCCGTTGTGGCGGCCTTTTCCGCCGTGGACGACTGGCGTATTCGAGTTGTTGAATACGCGCTGCCAGACTGCTGCGACAGCCGCGGCTCCGACTGGCAGCCTGAGGATGGTGACACCCTCTGCACTGCCTTCACCGACATCAACTCTCGGTTCACCTTCTTGTTTGCTGTGTTCACCCGACTGCATGTAGAGGCGGACTGCATCGTCGAGTGCTTGGCGTTGGTCACTAGACGGCCAGGGTTCGACATCTTTCCGGCCTTGCTGCGACAGCTCAGCAGCCAGTGGCCGGTCGACCCGGTGCTGGCCATTTCTCAGCAACTGGCCGCCTCGGCCACCATGGGACAGCCGACCGGACACCGGGACAGCCAGTTGCCGGACACTGGCCGGTGGGGTCCGGTGCGTGAACTGTCCGACCGGCTTGGCCGCAGTTCGGACACCTTGCTGTACCTGCTGACCGCTATGCTTACTGAGCGAAAACTGCTTCTGGTTGCCAGGTAAATATGCTAGTCTTATTATCCTCCAACAGGGATATTAGTCCTCGAGCTTCCTACTGAGCTAGATGGTGCAGCTGCATACTCGTATCGTACTCATGTCTCGTATCGTTTCCATAAATTATTTCCATCGCGTTTTTTAAAGACGCTTGGATCGCTTGACTCTGTGCGCCTTCGGCTGCGTTTCTATGCTGTACCCGTTCAGCTGGGAGCACGTGTTCGCGCCCAGCCTCTCCGCTGCCAACATTGACCACATCGGCTGCCTTGTGCCCTTCGTTTTCGGCTTAGTTGAGGCTCTCTACGTTACTAACCGGGCCAAAGTTGACGCCAATTTTGCCGACCGAGATTTTGCTCTGGTCAATCTGGATAGCGGAGATCTGTTTGTGGCTGATGGCGCTGAGGCCTCTGCTGAGCAGCTCGGGCTACCCAAGAGTGAGTCCTTTAGCTTTTACTGTCTGAAACGGTCATTCTTTGTGACCGCATCTCGCCACCCTCCCAGATCCTCAGTTGCTGAACCACTTCCATCCTTCCCCCCCCAATCCTTAATTGCTGCGCCTCCGCCGCCATCCCCGATTCTAAGACTAGCTTCCCAGATTCCACGTAAGCCTCTTTCTTAACAGTCAGTATCTACACACATTCATTTCCTAAGGACTCGTGCGCGCCGCCAAGCGTTCTCTAAGCCGCTCTCGGTCCTCCAGCGCCCCAGGCGACGCCTTTTCCCAGGCCCTGCTCCGAGTCACCGTGGAACTGCTGGCGCCGATTCGACAGCAGCCGGCCGGCTCGGATTTCAACCTGGACGCCTTCCTAGCCGCCAGTCCTGAGTCGCACCGGGCGTTCCTGCGCCGCCTGTCCGGCTCGCAGCTGTTCCGCGAGTTCGTCGACCGCTACCTAGCCGCCGGCACATCCGAGTCTCATTACGAAGCGTTCAATCGGGCCGCCGATCGGCTGTTGGCGAGCCGCCAGCGCAAGCGAGCCATCGTCAACCTGCCGCGCAACATTGGTCGCAGGGTGCGCTCTAACCTGCTCTCCAGACGGTTGGCTTCGGCCCATTCGGCTGCTCAGCAGCTTCCACAGAAACCGGAGCTAATCGGAGAGAAATTAGAAAGCGATGATGATGCTGAAGAAGACGAAGCTGAAGAAGGCTTTGAAGAAGCCGATGAAGTAGTTAAGTCTCTGAACGATAGTTTGGCTCCAACCGTCATGCTGAACAGCGGAGTCGGCGATGACGTTGGCGAGGGCAGCGGTGAAGGTGTACTGATAAACATCGACGACTCGGACAGCGGCAGCAACAATAATGATGCCGCTTCGCTGCACTCGGCTGCCTCGTCTTCGCACAGCATTGGCGGCCCCGCCCACGTCCATTTCGTGTCGCCTCCATCGACTTTGCCTTTGCGGCCCCAGCAGGCGCAGACTGACAGCATCGAGGATTGGTCAGCTCTAATCGGCGACTCGAGACCAGCACCGGCACCAGAGAGCAGTTCCGAGACGGACCTGTTGCAGTTCAGCTCGCCTCTCAAAGCTCAGATTTTGAGTCGCTACGGGACCGGAGCTTCACGGCCGGCCTCGTTTCCGATTGGCTCTGCGGCTACGGGTATGGGAAATAACTGGGTCAGCTTCACCTGAAATATGCAAAATCAGTATCAATATGAATACAAGGTGGGGAAATGGGAATTCTTTATCTTCTCGCCGGTTAATCTCCCATATCAATCTTTTGATTATCTGACTGATCATCTCGCAGCTTAATCTATTGATTGTTTCGTGGATCAAATCATGTTTTGGTAGCAACATTTTTGTGTTCATATTGGGTTTGTCAAGCTATTGAAATCTGTGTCTGTAAATATAAATATTATCTATCTTGTCTTTGCTAAAAATGTGAGTTCATATATTTTCAGACGATTAGCTGTGCTTTATCTGATACTTGTAGAGCCTTGCGCTATTGATTTTTATAGACTACGGACTGACCGATCAGTCCCAGCTAGCCATGGATCGATTCGGCGCTTTGCTTGTTTATTTACTATTTATTTTTTATTCGCTTTTTTCTGACCCAATCCATTCCATAATAGCACAGTTTGGATGCAGCCAGTTCACTTATTTCTTTGATGAAGCGCGCCTCAGTTGCGGATTTTTGAATATGGTATTTATTCATTCAAACTCAGAATTTTTCTACTTCTAATTAATGAATTACTAACTGACGGCGACTTGTCGAATTTTTTATTAACTGTAGCTCATTGCAGTCACGTGCATAGTTGAGAGAAGCCTTGGATTTTTAACGCATGTTGATTCAATTATCTTGTAAAAAAGCTACAGTGCCTTTCTATACTAATTTTTGCTACGCTAAAGCACTCTGCAGTCATCGGCGCAACTTCCTACTGTTATTCTATCGACTACCTTATATTCCATTCGCATTCGGGTAAGATTGTAAGCAACTTATCAATCAATGTTCAAACCGAGCTTATTAGCTTTACTTAGCTACTGATTAATAAAAGAAACGCAAACAAGGAAATGAACTTTGACGGCTTGCTACATCTAAAGTAGGTTTTTAGTTCTACTTATACAAGTATAGGAAACCTGTGTCAAGATTTTTTATATAATTTCTTGTCTTGTTGGCTAACTAATTTAATTTCTAAAGTTGTAGCTCGTAAGCGTTTGTTATCTACTGCTTTATACTCGTACGAGCTATTATTTTACATCGGTATATAGTGTTTTGGCTGTTCTACACTTATTATACGTAACGTAAGGTCTAAGCTGGTTTTTTTTCGTCCATAACTTGGGTGCGATTTCGCACCCTGTGCTAGATTTCAGGGTGCGATTTTCAAGACCAGGATGTGCTGCACTGCTACAGACAAAAACTGGTCTAACACTAATAGTGTGTTTCAAAGTTTCTGTCCGTCTCCAAACCATCCAATGATGATCCAAATTCCAAACGCTTAACTTAATTGTTTGTTTGATCTCTTGATATCTTGTTTGACTCAAGACGTCCATAACACTAAATTGTGAAATCCGCATCACATCCTTGCAAAAAATTCTGGTGCGCTTTTCGCACCCTGAGTCAAATTTCAGGGTGCGATTTTTAAGACCAGGATGCTATTCGCACCCATTCGCACAAAAAACCCAGGGTCTAAGTTTCTAAGTAAGACGTCTAAGTAAGAAGTTATTCGGACTTCGGATCAAGTGATTCGAAATTTTAGCCACTAGGAAAAGACGTTATCTTATCTCTTTTCTGCATGTGAAGGAAACTTGGGCAATCCCAAATCAGTTTGCATTTAAATCCGATCCGTTTTGATGACTCATCAGTATTAACTATATTAACTAAATTCTTAGCAGGAGGAATTTACTGGGGGTGGTACGGATGGGGTTATAGTTTGGGTTGGCGCTTAAATCGTTAAATCGATAAAACGGTTTTAGACTTTGGTGGTATTGGATTGGCGTTTTTGTGCCCTGCCTAAGCTTTAGGGGTACTTGTTTTAACTTTAGTTGTTTGTTTTAGTCTGTTTACTATAAGTTATAGTTAGGATTTAGCTGTTTAGCATATAATATAAAATAAAAGTAAACCTTTCACCTCGTCGATGACAGTGCTTATGTGTTCGCTTGCTAGTGCTTAGTGCGCTTTAAATTGTGATCTTGATTTTTTATATATTTTTAAGCATGAACTTTGCTTAAAAATTATAGGTATTAACTAACAGTAACTCCGTGCTGCTTATCTTTTTTGTAATCTTTTTTCAGGTGCTACGATTTTATTTAACTTTGTGGTTCTCTACTTCTCAATTTATTGTCCATTCATGCTTTGATATTTTGTAGTGTGAATTGGAATGAGTATACTTTTTATTGCCATACCTCATCTCTTTCTGTCAACCAAATACTAACACTGTCAACCAGATTAGTCGGTGGGTCCTTTGGACCACCTCAATACTCAACACTACGTTGTCTGTTATTGAATTTAAATGAATTTCGCAAATTTAGTAAACGCCAGACTTTATCACTTGTATTTTTCTGATTGTTGACCAATGCCAAAAAAAAGCTTTTTATCGGATTTCACTCTTGCTATTACGACTACGAGTACGAGTATATATATGTTTTCACTGCTTTGTTTGAAATAAGTTTTTATTCCTTTTATAAGAGCCTATTTATTGCTCTGAGATTCCTAATCTATTATTTAAATGCTTGATCAATTCGGATTCTGATGAAATCTACGAGTATCGTGCAATTTTCGCAATAATATACAAATTCTGTTTTTGTCGGGTTTTTTGCTGCAATACTAGCTTAGCTATGCAAGTTGCCAATTTCTCGACTTATCGATTTAAGCAGAAAATTTCATGAAGTCGATATCATAAAAGCGTTCTTTATTTTTATGGTATAACTGTATTATTAACAGAGTTCAATTACGGGTTTAGCTCTCACTACCAAGTACCAATCTAAAATTTAAGCTCTGCGGGGTTATAGTTTATGGCATATAACGATAGCCTTGTGCATAGGTAAGAAATTAAAGTTAATTGGTTTACAACTGATTTTTAATTGACTGTAGGCATTTAACAGGGAGGGATGTAATTAGTCGAACACAACTTGACGTCTTATCTTGCGAATGCGCAACTGCCGAGGCAATTACTCTGTAAAAATCTTTGTTGTTTTCCGCGCTTCACTCGCAGAAATCGCAGCATCACCTTTTTCTCAGGCAGATAATTGGTTGAATTTAAAAAATAATTTAATTGATACGGATGAAAGCTGTTAAAAGTTAAAACCCTTGCTACAATTTTATAACCAATTTTATGACCGATATATCGACTGTCCCTATAATTAGTTTCTTAGTTTTTCTTATCAATTCTCCGAGCAGTGTTGCAATACGAGCTACAAGCTAATTATTTGCTACTTTCAACTACATGGTATGGACTCTGAAGACTATAGTTAAATTATTCTGGCACCTGTATTTTTAGTATAAAACTAGACATTATGGACATACAAACAAATATTAGAGATTTGGTATATTTGGATTAAATAGCTTTTTTAATTCGTCTGTCAAGAAACCTTCATTTTTTATTTCCTATTTGGCGAGTTTTAGATCTGGCGCTCCCACAAACCATGCACTTCAGTATTGTATCAAAATCCAAAAAATTAGTAGTGCCAGCAGCAGTCGGCAGCTTTCGTTGGTATTTATTAAGATCATTCTGAGGTGCTTTTGTGGGGATCTGAAATTATATTTTATAGACCCAGAATACGAACGCTGAATTTTAAGGCCAAATGTTGAAGGCTTATCGATTGGGTATAGTTAGTTGGCAACTTAATGTTCCTACCTCTGGTGCAATACTTGGACATGGTAACTTTCGCAACCCCGAAGGAATTATTTTATACATCCGAATTCCAATCTCTGTAATGCTTCTCATCACTTTCTTTTAATGCTTAAACGCCAATGATTGCAGCGTCTTTCAATTCCAAAAATACAACCCCACTTTATGATCAAAGATTATCATTCATAATCCTTAATTGCGCTGTTTTTACAAACCCGAATTACACGTCACTCTGTCCTAACTTTAGCTTTTGTAATATAATTTTTCATTTAATTTTATGGTATTTGTAAAGGTGGTGCACACTCGTGTGCATTAACAGTCACAGATTGTATTTACGAGTAGTAGTTGAAAATTAAAGAATGAAAAAGCACCAAATTTTAAAGAATGTGAAGTTTAGGAATGCTTAGACGAAGGCGACCCCTCCATGGCCCCAGACGCTCGCTGGTTGGTTAAACTTCTCTCAGCCAATCAGGGAGAGCTATGGCTAAGATGTTGAATTGGAGAGAGGATTGAGAGAGGGGGTCGGTCGATAAACCGTTAAATGAACTTGTCTAGACTAGCTAGAGCTTCTTTATTTGTTTAGCACTCGCTCTCTTGGCTGTTCTCTTAATCGGCCTAAGCTTTCTTTTTAACAATGTATCATTTGTTAAAAGGCCCTATTCTGCGTTTGAGCGTATCGTTCGACGACCACAGCCACCTAATCGGAAGGAAGGGTGCTAGCCATAAGAATCTGCAGGCCTTTTCAAAAACGCTAATTCACTTTCCTGAAAGAAGTTCTCACTCGAATCCAACTGAGTCTTTTGTATCATCGCCCTTTCAAGGAGAGGATGAGGTGCTTGTAACACCAACTGAGCTCGAACTGAAGAAGGAACCGTGTGTACCAGAGATGGAAGATCGACTTCTTGAAGTCTTCTCGTCCTCACTGCAATGTATTCGTATGAATCAGCTACTTATCTTCACGATTCCTTTTCAGTGCCCTCCTGCACTTTTTTCTACAGTTCAGAACGAGATTCAGAAAACCATTGACTCTGCCAAAAAGAACGCGATCAGTATCTACCTATCGAGTCCGTATCCAGGACTACCAGAAGAGCACCATCGAAATGTTGTGGTTCGAGGAACGGTGAGCAACTCAAAGTTGGTCATTTCTGTGACAAACCAGATCACAGAATGCCTATCTGATCGACTCAAGCTTCCCGTGCTAAAGCTGACTTCGACGACTCGGATTCCCAGCACGAAGTGGAACGATGTAATTGCTAAGTTATCAGACAACATTCTAAAGAGTCAAAAACTCAACAAAGAGGGACAGCTTTCTTCAAGCTGCGCTCTGGACATGTACCTGCAGTCAATCGAAACAGTTGTCAAATATGACGGAAAGTCTCTGGTTACCATTTCTGCGCATGATCCAGGTCATATTCTGGAAGTCAAGACTATGCTTATAAATGCACTGCCAATTAACATTTTGATCGCTTCAAATGCGGTTGCTTGCAAGCTCGATGCCGAAACGGTTGGCACCTTAGAAACTTTTTACTCGGTCAAGATTGGTAGTAACTTTGGGAATTCTTTCGGTGACTCAACTACCATGTTTTTCGGCGCTTCAGCCAAGCGATTTTTCGTTGGCCAGAAGATGGCTTTGGAGAGCAATGAAGGAACCGTTGCTTCAATGCTTGAGGTGAAGTGGCTTCTGTCTCAGTCGAGTCTGTCATTCTTTTTAACCACTTGGTGCAAGATGCGAAAGCTATGGGAGATAACCTACCCGAAAATGGATTATCCAGCGTGTCTGCAATCACCTAAGAACTTCATTCAGATGGAATATCGCAGCAATCAGGTTTTGACAATCCCCTCAGCAACGCCAGTACCCTTCAGCAATTTTTCTGCACCAGAAGTCCGGCCTCCCAGAATTGGCCGCTATAACAGTGCATCCGGCTCTCGTGCTTCTGCTACAGTTTCTACAGGTAAGTTTTTTAGTGATTTAAAAATATTACAGCAAAACTATAACTATAACTATATATAACTATTATATAACTATATAACTAGTTATATAACTATAACTATAAAAACTGAGCGAAGATTTTCTTCGATTTAAGTCATCTTCATGCGTTCAACATACTACTCGTATAGCAAATAGACTTAATCGATCTAGATCTGTATCTGTATACCTCGGCCAATCGGGAGGGGAAACCGAGGATCTTTTCATTCGCAGGATCCTTATTTCTGATCTAACACAACAGTGCAAGTTTCATGAAAAATCGGCTTAGCCGTTTTTCCTTAAATCAATTGCTTAACTTAATTAGATACCGACAATTCATTGTTAGTACACAGCAAAGTGTATAGTGTTCATAATATAGTGTTATAGTGTTAGTGGTATAGTGTTCATTTCACCATGTAAGGGGTGACGAATAGGGCCGGAGTGGTTGCCACGGGTTTCCATATGGGTTGTAGGTGACAGGTGCTAGTGGTATCGTGTTCATTTTACCAGCCTCCGATTAAAAAATCAAATCATAAATGAGTATTTTTTATGCAACTGAGATCATGCTATCGGTATCGCAATTTTTCTATGCAGGCCCAAACACACATCGGCTTTCCGACCAACGTCAGCGTCATCAACCAATGCCAGTGGCTTCCTTTGAGCCAATGACTGCTGTAGCTTCATCTGCTGCAGGCTATCCAAGGCGTCAACAGCGGCCTGCATCCGAATTCACCATGATGCTTGAGCCCAGAGCTGCAGCTGCTCATATTTTCGAATCTGTGCCCATGCCCATGGCTTCTGCCGCCGGAATGTTCGAACCTATTGCTGCTGCTGCTCCAATGCTCGAGCCAAGAGCTACCGCCACTCAACATTTCGAACCGTTGGCTACCGCCGCTCCAATTCACGAGCTAAGAGCTGCCGCGGCTCCAAATGCTGAACATTTTGCTTCTTCTGTGCTAACGCCGACGACCGAGCCGAGATTTGCCTCCGGTGCCAGCGCACTCGAGCCTGTGACCTTAGCCGCCCTAACGCTTGAGCCAACAACCGCCTCTCTCGTAGCCTCATCGCCAGAGCCACAAGTCAACACCGGTTCAAGCAACGAGCCTAGAACTTTATTGGTGCGTGAATTCATGCCCTGGTTACCATCAAATGAGAACCTAGCCTGGCAGTGGCAGTCGTGGCAGGCCACCCCGTCGAGCGCCGAGCGGTCCAGGGACGCTTCGTCGAGTGACATCTTCGGCTCTTCGCCGGAGTCGAATTTCTGGAATCATCCAGCGTCGGGAACTGCCGAGCCGACCGATTTGACACCGCCAGATACAAGTGCTGCCATGCCGAGCAAGTAATTTCTATAAATTCAGTTCATCAATGATAAATAACGAATTATCTCACTGGTTTATATGTTAATTAAAAGTTACGGAAATAACTTTTGATTGATTTGAAATTTGAATGATTAAATACTATACATTCTGATTAATTCATTCTTCATCTGATTCTGCGGATTAAGTAAGCCATGTTATTAATCTAATCTAGCTATTCTATTATCTTAAGTATCATATTGATATTGTTGCTCTTGCAATTTGCTTTTTTCAATTTCTTTTCTAAAAAACGGCTAACAAAAAAGCCACAGTTCTTTTTATTGCTAACTTCTAATTACTTATCACTGAAGTCGTAAAAGTTTACGCTTTCAAGAGTATTGCTGTTACGAGCTACCGTTCTGCAGTTTTTGTTATGTTAAGTTTTTGTTTATTTCTCAGCATTTTTGTGTGTCTGCTTGCAATCAGGGTAATGCTAGGAATTTAAAAACAATGTACAAAGTAAAAATTTAAATTTATTAGTATGAAAAGTAACAACCGATGGCCAAAAAGCTACTGATTGCAAGTTTATGCATAATTTATTGTTAATGAATTCCACATTGTACAATACTTTCTACTTATGTCAGTAGCATTTTAAGAACTTTTGAACCAAAATGGTATAGCTTTTACTATACAGCGAAAGCGATTGAGAAAGTGTGTATGGTAATACACAGTTGGCCAGAATGTTTTTTGCATCGTTTTTGTTTTTTTTCTGTTCCTCTTTTATTTTGTTCGTTTATTTTTTAGGAGAAAGCGTCTTTGCTAGCAAATTGCTACCCTCGTTAAAAAATTACTGTTGCTAAGTTTATTGAAATTGTGCTGCTGTAGTATTTTGAGCTGCTCTATTGTTTTGTGCTATTACCAAAATCGAAAAATAAATTAAGGCTTCTTTATTATTTGTTTCTGTTTTTTTTTCACAAAATTGAAGATTGTTGCTTGTCGTTGGCTCTACATTTACTTTTTGCCAAGCGCTTATTGTAACAATTAAGTGACTTCAACTTCTATTCTTGTGCATCCGGATAAAATTGGTCATGACCAATATGCATATTTTGGCTGGGGTTTCTTTCGCAAGCTCGGAATTTCACAAAGTCGAAAAGCAAATTATTCCATATGGTTGTAACTTCACAAGGTTGAGAACTGTATGGCAAGACTTTTTTGCTTCCATTTTCAGCATGGAACGGAGGCCGTAACGTGCTTATGTATCGAAAGCTTTGAGTTGCAGTTCAACTTGGTAATTTATTGGACATGTATGCTTTAGATACACTTTTTGAAACGGTACTCTTATCATAATCAGGTACGAATGTTCGGTATATGACGTCCACGTCCCTTGTTATGTATAGCTTTCCACGTTGTGAAATTTTGAGCTTTGTGAAAGTGGCTGCTATTCGAGTTTTCGACGTTGTGAAGCTTCGACTTTGTGGGAAGGTGCTGAAGGAAGGAAGAAATTTAGAGTTTGTGAACCCCCTTTTGGTTAATAAACAAATAAAATCTGTTAGTATTTGTACGAGCGTATCAAGGACCACTAGAAGGACGGGACACTTCGTTTCTTGGAAAATTTATTAAAGGCTGATTTTCACGGAAAAATGCACTAGCGAGTTAGGAAAATTCTTTATATTCTTTATTACTCGTATTATTGTTTATAAAATCCGTCGAAGCAACATGTTTTGTACAGGGGCGTAGCCAAGGGGGGTCATGGGGGTCTTGACCCCCCCCAGCCGGCTGATCCAGGCCAAATTTTCAGGCCCCCTCCCCCGTCGCAGAGGCCTAGCACCCCCTGCCCCGGTTGCCGCTGTGAGCCTCTGACTGACTGTGACCCCCCCCCCAGAAGGAAATCGACCCTGGCTACGCCACTGGTTTTGTAAGTTATATCAAAAGAAGAGCTTTGTATCTGCTTCCAATAAAAAGTTATCACCATTTTAAAGTGAAAAATGTGAAAAGCTCCTATCTCGCTAGTGCATTTTCCGTGAAAATCAGCCTTTAATAAATTTTCCAAGAAACGAAGTATCCCGTCCTTCTTCTAGTGGTCCTTGGAGCGTATACGTATAGACAAAGCTTTTACAGTGAATTTGTTGCAGTTGTAGATTAAGGCCATGAAAAGCCCCAGGTCAGGCACCTAGACATGTCCGTTGCATCGTTAATGTTTCGCTAGCTTGTGAAAGACTCGGTGGAGCCACAAATGAAGGCCACTATTCCGAAACTCTTGAAGCCTGGCTGAACCATTCCAGCCAATCGCAAGCTCCCATTCTACTCTAGCCTTTTGCAACTTCGTCTATGGATCGATAAAATGGTTCAAAGCTAAACCACCAATGCAGCTTGACACTTGTTTGGAGCCAAATTAGACGGGGGTTGAAGTGAACTTGTCATAAAATTTCGGTCAGTCCTCTATGGCTGGTTGATCGAAGGCTATCGAATTAAGTATCAGGCATCAGCAAACCTCCCTTAGGCCTTAGTGCTAATCGAGTATAGTAATAAGCAACTTCTGCTCTCGTAGTGTGTTAAAATTAATCTTAAATTGCGATTGAATGCATGCAGAACTCTGACTCTGTAAATTAAAAAAATTGAAACTAAAGTGATTAAAAACGATTCTATTCAAAAGTTTAGTTCTGAAACAAACCATGGGCATGAATGAATGCACTGAATTTTTTCAGTGTTTCAGTTGCAGTTACTTTTGTTTTAATTTGCTGCAAAGCTTGGTGCAGAAGCGTAGTAAGTTAATTACAAAAAACAACTGTGGTTCGCGGGGCACAGATGAAAAGAAGATCGATATTTGACTATACAAGTCAAGAAGAAATAAGGTAGCTATAGCAAAATATATTGTTTCTATTGTCGAACAGACGGCACAAGACAACGATGGCAAGTACATTCAAAAGAAATATGCAAGTGCAAGCGTATTATATGAAAAGCAAGTAACTAGGTAAGGTAACTAGGAGTAACTAGGAGTTTGGACATGACTCTAGTGAGCTTCAAATATTGGTTCAACTGAAACCCAAAGAGGCATTAAAATTAAGTACTATTTACTTTGCCATTTCTTGAGATTACAAAGCAAGAGCCATACGAGGAAGAGGGACTGATCAATGTCAATATACATGGACACATACGATAAACTGGGGTTGCAATGTTGTCTCATTAGAAATCATTGGTTTCAGCAATTTACATTTTTAAAGCTTGACATTAAACTCAAAAAGCAGTACAATGTTACACTAAAATCAACATGCAAGAACAGATCATTGATCTTTACATTAATAACTTTTTAATTAGAGTAGTATTTAGTAGTGCGAGTACTTTAAGCGCGATTCTGCCACTGTTGTACTGAAAGACCAATGAGCGATTGATTTGATTGTAATTATCACTACTATCTCGCTAAGCATACTGAATACAAATAAATACAGCTCAGCGGTGCCAGATGTCAAAAATCAAAATAAGAGTGATATGGAAGGACTTTCAAATTTCTAAATTATTAAACATAGTTTGTGGTTGTTGATGCCAATTTTGCACTCTCGCTTTTCGGCCCAGCACTTTTACTATTTCATTTCCCTCCGAATGTTTATAACATCAAATAAAATGTAAAATATTATGTACTAGGCATTAGCTTTTAAATGCTCTTAAAAGTACATCCATGATCCATATATACATTAGGTTGAGGGCTTCTGTTTTTGTTACCTATTCAAGCCACATACATGAAATAAAGCTGCAGTAGGCAATAGCTTCTGGAGAAGATCCGCAATTGTTTTTTTACACCACAACTTCGTAAATAACTTTGCGATGCCTTGAAGGATGCAAAAATGTACTACTGCTGTGATCTGAACACGATCCATCCTTTGGGTCTGAAATGAGATTGAAATGAGATTTGGGTCTGAAATATTTTTGGTCGATTGTGCAGTTGCAGTTGCAATTGTGTACAGCTTAATTGGATTAACCTATGTGTACTTATATTCCATATACGTTTTTAGACTAAACAAGACAGGTTAAGTGGAATGTGTTGTACTTGAACCATGACCGATGTAGCACTCTCTGGTATAGCTAAGGATTCCAAAATTCCGACAATTGACAATCCCGGCCCCGGGATTAAAAGTCTCGAAATCTTGTTACTCTTAAATCCCGGGATTATGAATCCTGGAAAATCCCGGACTAGAGTAATCCCGGGATTCCGCTTGCAAACTCTAGGAAATCCCGGGATCCCGGGATTGGAATCCCTAGCTATAGCTATATAGTGCATATTATTCGCATGATGGGAGGCCTACTTAAAAACTCGTCTCGTCACCCGAATTGGATCATTTTTTTATCTCCATAAGTGGCTGGTGATTGCATTATCCAAGAAAATCATAATTTAGCTAATAACGCCAATACTTCTACTAATAAAGGTATGAAGATGAGGGAATTTACCATATTATAGCCAGCCCCACAGATGAGTGCTAAAAATAATAAGTAACAAGCAGAATTCGAACGAATCCTCACTGTTAGCGCTGAGTAGGGTTGCGAACACTTTGGGGTCAGCATGCACCGAGGTCTCGTCTGTGCCTGACAGACTGGGATGAGGCGAAACCATCGCGAATGGCTTGAGACTTGTGCCGTAGTATTGATAGGTCGGGGTCAGCCCGGCCTCTGGATGCATCTCGTGCTGGCACCTGCATGCGGTCAGGTTCACGGCAGGGATGTGTCCGATTCCAAATCAAATACCCGTTACAGCCTCAGTCCACAATGTCAACTACCCAGCCTATAGCACAATTTATAATCCCTGACACCCAGTCTATGACCCCCGACACCCAGTCTGTGACCCCGATACCCATTTTATAACCCCCGACACCCAGTCTATGACCCCCGATACCCAGTTTATAACTCCCGTTACCCAGTTTATAACCCCTGATACCCTCGATACCCAGTTTATAACCATTACACCCAGATTATAATTTTAATTCTAAGTCCAGTGTCCCGATACCCAACTTGTAGTCCCAATACCCAACATGTAGTCCCAATACCCAAAACACATTTTCGATATTCAATCCACAGTTTCAATACCCAATCCACAGTCCCAATGCTCAATCCACAGTCTCAGACTCTCAATACCCAGTCGACAACCCAATATTTTTCTTCTTTATATCGTTTTCAACTGACACTTAGTGTCGCAATCTCTCAATCCATTTATTTTACATCTGACTTCTTTCCTGCATCTTCTCTATGCTCAGTGCACTTATTCCCTATGCTCAAAACTGAGAGTCCCACGCGTCCCAAAACCGATCCCAAGTTAGTAGTGCGCAAACGACTTCGCTCACAGATCGTCGCGTCCAGGCGATGGCATCGGCGAAATCGGCGACAGGGGCGACGGCAGCTGCTTGCCTTTGCTTCGCCGGGATTCCTTTCTCCGCCTGTGCCGACCGTCTTCGTTCCCGTTGTCGTCGACGTACTCGCATCCGCATCTGCTGCCGCTGCCGCCGCCTCGCCGTCGACAGCAGAAGAACGCCAGCACGCAGATGAGCAGCAAGATCAGGCCGGTGCAGATAGAGGCGACGGCTATGATTGTCGGGCCGCTGACTTGGGGAAGATTTGACACTGCGGCGGGTGGGGTGGATTGCTAGTCTAGCCAATCACGGATGGAGAAATGGGATGGACTGCTAGTCTAGCCAATCACGGATGGAGAAATGGGATGGACTGCTAGTCTAGCCAATCACGGATGGAGAAATGGAATGGATTGCTAGTCTAGCCAATCACGGATGGAGAAATGGAATGGATTGCTAGTCTAGCCAATCACGAATGGAGCAATGGAATGGATTGCTAGTCTAACCAACTCTCACGAATGCATTGGCCAGTTTCGCCAATTCGCAACCAGAAACTCAACAGCTTACTGATCTCCTGCAATACGAGATTCAGGCCAGCGCTCCATTTTTCTGTCGTACGAGCGTATTGGCCTCGGTCTCTCTGGCATCAACCAGCAAGTTCGTTGCATTCTGGTCCATTTCTTTTTTTCAGCAAATAAAAACAGTTAGAAAGATCAACTAAATTGCTAAGTCTTTTTATACTAAAAGCTTCGCACTGCTTCAGTATTGGGGCAGCCGTGATTGGTCCACTGAGTTGGGAATAGGAAAACTGGATGAGAGAAGACGAACTCGAGAAGTGTCGCCTCGAGCCCTAGCGGGGGGATTTCTGTTGCTTATCAGATTTCGTCCCGCGCAGGGCAGTGCATCCATAAACAGTATACTCGTAATCTAGCGTAGCAACAATGAATTAGCGCGAATTCACTGCCATCCTCCGAGGAGCTCTTCCCCTGGGCTATCTAATGCGGCAGGAAAGGGATGATGGGGAATAGGAAGCCGAGATGGAGAAGCGAGTATTCGATGATGCTGTATATATGAAGGAAAATTGGCTTATAGGGATCGCAGCCCAGATTGGAGTTTCCGTTGGTCCTCTTCCCCCCCCCCCAGAGTGATCTCAATGACCTACTTCTGATTCCTAACCCCCTGACAGGAGGTCGCTGCCCTGTACTCTCCTCCAGCTACTCGATAAACAACAGTAAGTCAATCAACTGCGTTTAACGATTCGTGATCAATGCGATGGCTGTTCAAAGGCTGTGTACTTACTGACTGCCTGACTGTATGGCATCGCCTTTCTAAAAATAGAGGCCTTGGAGGCTTCTCTCTTCAGCTGGTTATCCTGTCCCTTCATGTCAGACCCTTCAGCTGGATATGCTGTCCCTTCATGTCAGACCCTTCAGCTGGATATGCTGTCCCTTCATGTCAGACCCTTCAGCTGGATATGCTGTCCCTTCATGTCGGATCCTTCAGCTGGTTATGCTGTCCCTTCATGTCGGATCCTTCAGCTGGATATGCTGTCCTTCATGTCGGATCCTTCAGCTGGATATGCTGTCCCTTCATGTCAGACCCTTCAGCTGGATATCCTGTCCCTTCATGTCAGACCCTTCAGCTGGTTATGCTGTCCCTTCATGTCGGATCCTTCAGCTGGTTATGCTGTCTTTTCATGTCAGACCCTTCAGCTGGTTATGCTGTCCCTTCATGTCGGATCCTTCAGCTGGTTATGCTGTCCCTTCATGTCGGATCCTTTAGCTGGTTATGCTGTCCCTTCATGTCGGATCCTTTAGCTGGTTATGCTGTCCCTTCATGTCAGACCCTTCAGCTGGATATGCTGTCCCTTCATGTCAGACCCTTCAGATGGATATGCTGTCCCTTCATGTCAGACCCTTCAGCTGGATATGCTGTCCCTTCATGTCAGACCCTTCAGCTGGTTATCCTGTCCCTTCATGTCAGACCCTTCAGCTGGATATCCTGTCCCTTCATGTCAGACCATTCAGCTGGATATGCTGTCCCTTCATGTCAGACCCTTCAGCTGGATATCCTGTCCCTTCATGTCAGACCCTTCAGCTGGATATGCTGTCCCTTCATGTCAGACCCTTCAGCTGGATATGCTGTCCCTTCATGTCAGACCCTTCAGCTGGATATGCTGTCCCTTCATGTCAGACCCTTCAGATGGATATGCTGTCCCTTCATGTCAGACCCTTCAGCTGGATATGCTGTCCCTTCATGTCAGACCCTTTAGCTGGATATGCTGTCCCTTCATGTCAGACCCTTCAGATGGATATGCTGTCCCTTCATGTCAGACCCTTCAGCTGGATATGCTGTCCCTTCATGTCAGACCCTTCAGCTGGATATGCTGTCCCTTCATGTCAGACCCTTCAGCTGGATATGCTGTCCCTTCATGTCAGACCATTCAGCTGGATATGCTGTCCCTTCATGTCAGACCCTTCAGCTGGATATGCTGTCCCTTCATGTCAGACCCTTCAGCTGGATATGCTGTCCCTTCATGTCAGACCCTTCAGCTGGTTATCCTGTCCCTTCATGTCAGACCCTTCAGCTGGATATCCTGTCCCTTCATGTCAGACCATTCAGCTGGATATGCTGTCCCTTCATGTCAGACCCTTCAGCTGGATATCCTGTCCCTTCATGTCAGACCCTTCAGCTGGATATGCTGTCCCTTCATGTCAGACCCTTCAGCTGGATATGCTGTCCCTTCATGTCAGACCCTTCAGCTGGATATGCTGTCCCTTCATGTCAGACCCTTCAGATGGATATGCTGTCCCTTCATGTCAGACCCTTCAGCTGGATATGCTGTCCCTTCATGTCAGACCCTTCAGCTGGATATGCTGTCCCTTCATGTCAGACCCTTCAGATGGATATGCTGTCCCTTCATGTCAGACCCTTCAGCTGGATATGCTGTCCCTTCATGTCAGACCCTTCAGCTGGATATGCTGTCCCTTCATGTCAGACCCTTCAGCTGGATATGCTGTCCCTTCATGTCAGACCCTTCAGATGGATATGCTGTCCCTTCATGTCAGACCCTTCAGCTGGATATGCTGTCCCTTCATGTCAGACCCTTCAGCTGGATATCCTGTCCCTTCATGTCAGACCCTTCAGCTGGATATGCTGTCCCTTCATGTCAGACCCTTCAGCTGGTTATCCTGTCCCTTCATGTCAGACCCTTCAGCTGGATATCCTGTCCCTTCATGTCAGACCCTTCAGCTGGATATGCTGTCCCTTCATGTCAGACCCTTCAGCTGGATATGCTGTCCCTTCATGTTGGACCCTTCAGCTGGATATGCTGTCCCTTCATGTCAGACCCTTCAGATGGATATGCTGTCCCTTCATGTCGGACCCTTCAGCTGGATATGCTGTCCCTTCATGTCAGACCCTTCAGCTGGATATGCTGTCCCTTCATGTCAGACCCTTCAGATGGATATGCTGTCCCTTCATGTCAGACCCTTCAGCTGGATATGCTGTCCCTTCATGTCAGACCCTTCAGCTGGTTATCCTGTCCCTTCATGTCAGACCCTTCAGCTGGATATGCTGTCCCTTCATGTCAGACCATTCAGCTGGATATGCTGTCCCTTCATGTCAGACCCTTCAGCTGGATATGCTGTCCCTTCATGTCAGACCCTTCAGCTGGATATGCTGTCCCTTCATGTCAGACCCTTCAGCTGGATATGCTGTCCCTTCATGTCAGACCCTTCAGCTGGATATGCTGTCCCTTCATGTCAGACCCTTCAGATGGATATGCTGTCCCTTCATGTCAGACCCTTCAGCTGGATATGCTGTCCCTTCATGTCAGACCCTTCAGCTGGATATGCTGTCCCTTCATGTCAGACCCTTCAGATGGATATGCTGTCCCTTCATGTCAGACCCTTCAGCTGGATATGCTGTCCCTTCATGTCAGACCCTTCAGCTGGTTATCCTGTCCCTTCATGTCAGACCCTTCAGCTGGATATCCTGTCCCTTCATGTCAGACCATTCAGCTGGATATGCTGTCCCTTCATGTCAGACCCTTCAGCTGGATATGCTGTCCCTTCATGTCAGACCCTTCAGCTGGATATGCTGTCCCTTCATGTCAGACCCTTCAGCTGGATATGCTGTCCCTTCATGTCAGACCCTTCAGCTGGATATGCTGTCCCTTCATGTCAGACCCTTCAGATGGATATGCTGTCCCTTCATGTCAGACCCTTCAGCTGGATATGCTGTCCCTTCATGTCAGACCCTTCAGCTGGATATGCTGTCCCTTCATGTCAGACCCTTCAGATGGATATGCTGTCCCTTCATGTCAGACCCTTCAGCTGGATATGCTGTCCCTTCATGTCAGACCCTTCAGCTGGATATGCTGTCCCTTCATGTCAGACCCTTCAGCTGGATATGCTGTCCCTTCATGTCAGACCATTCAGCTGGATATGCTGTCCCTTCATGTCAGACCCTTCAGCTGGATATGCTGTCCCTTCATGTCAGACCCTTCAGCTGGATATGCTGTCCCTTCATGTCAGACCCTTCAGCTGGTTATGCTGTCCCTTCATGTCAGACCCTTCAGCTGGATATGCTGTCCTTCATGTCAGACCCTTCAGCTGGATATGCTGTCCCTTCATGTCAGACCCTTCAGATGGATATGCTGTCCCTTCATGTCAGACCCTTCAGATGGATATGCTGTCCCTTCATGTCAGACCCTTCAGATGGATATGCTGTCCCTTCATGTCAGACCCTTCAGCTGGATATGCTGTCCCTTCATGTCAGACCCTTCAGCTGGATATGCTGTCCCTTCATGTCAGACCCTTCAGATGGATATGCTGTCCCTTCATGTCAGACCCTTCAGCTGGTTATGCTGTCCCTTCATGTCGGATCCTTCAGCTGGTTATGCTGTCCCTTCATGTCGGATCCTTCAGCTGGATATGCTGTCCTTCATGTCGGATCCTTCAGCTGGATATGCTGTCCCTTCATGTCAGACCCTTTAGCTGGATATGCTGTCCCTTCATGTCAGACCCTTCAGCTGGTTATGCTGTCCCTTCATGTCGGATCCTTCAGCTGGATATGCTGTCCCTTCATGTCGGATCCTTCAGCTGGATATGCTGTCCTTCATGTCGGATCCTTCAGATGGATATGCTGTCCCTTCATGTCGGATCCTTTAGCTGGTTATGCTGTCCCTTCATGTCGGATCCTTTAGCTGGTTATGCTGTCCCTTCATGTCGGATCCTTCAGCTGGTTATGCTGTCCCTTCATGTTGGATCCTTCAGCTGGTTATGCTGTCCCTTCATGTCAGACCCTTCAGCTGGATATGCTGTCCCTTCATGTCGGATCCTTCAGCTGGATATGCTGTCCTTCATGTCGGATCCTTCAGCTGGATATGCTGTCCCTTCATGTCAGACCCTTTAGCTGGATATGCTGTCCCTTCATGTCAGACCCTTCAGATGGATATGCTGTCCTTCATGTCAGACCCTTCAGATGGATATGCTGTCCCTTCATGTCAGACCCTTCAGCTGGATATGCTGTCCCTTCATGTCAGACCCTTCAGCTGGATATGCTGTCCTTTATGTCAGACCATTCAGCTGGATATGCTGTCCTTCATGTCGGATCCTTCAGATGGATATGCTGTCCCTTCATGTCGGATCCTTCAGCTGGATATGCTGTCCCTTCATGTCGGATCCTTCAGATGGATATGCTGGCCCTGGCCAAGTCGATTGGCAGCTCGCACCGAGCATGCGTACTCAGTGTCCGGCCGGAGACCAGTCAAGTTCGCCGCAGATTGTGTTGCCGAAACGCTTTGAAATGTAATATTTAACAGCGGCTAATCTAGCTTATCTAATAAGGACAGTAGCAAGTTTTAGAGCACTGTAGTCGAGACATTCTACCCCTTCTCACTTTCTATCCAGAGTCCACCACCCCATTCCAACACGTGACGCGCTGCGATTGGCTAGCCTACCACTCTACCCCTTTTCATTTTCTATCCAGAGTCCACCACCCCATACCAACACGTGACGCCCTGCGATTGGCTAGCCTACCACTCTACCCCTTTTCATTTTCTACCCAGAGTCCACCACCCATACCAACACGTGACGCCCTGCGATTGGCTAGCCACCACTCTACCCCTTCTTACTTTCTATTCAGAGTCGACCACCCATACCAACACGTGACGCCATGCGATTGGCTAGCCTACCAGTCTAACTGTGATAACTTTGAGAGCTAGGCTGACAATATTTATTAGTTAACAATGAGGTGGTGGCCCTGGTGGGTGCAGACAGATTCAATCACGCGCGCATGGGGTGGGGGTTGAATACAATACCAAACAAATCTCTAAGCCGGTCAATAACAATCGCCACTGCTAGTGAGTCAACACTTCAGTAAAAGTACACACAAACTATTTGAAAGTCCATCGCATCACTATGTCACACTAACCCTTTTCATTTTCTATCCAGAGTCCACCATCCCACACGGGCACGTGACCACCTGCGATTGGCTGGTCCTCACTTCACCCCATCATCCTAATTTTCTACCCCATCCTAAGAGGCGGCGTAAACTATTTAAAACTGGCTAGTAACCCGCAGTTAGCAGAATCAACTGCAAATGCAAGATTAAATAAGTCGAACTCACCTAGTGGACACCGCCAAATGCGCTGCTGTCTGTGCCATTTTTATTGTCGACTCGGTTGGCACCGCCAGTCGCCGACAGTTCACAATGGGAGTTGCCGGTTGTCCACCGTCGAAGCCGGGCCGCCAGACCAGTTCGAGCCGGTCCCAGCCAGTTGCCACCACTTGAACGTCCTCTGGCGGTGACGGCGGTCCGGATGGAACCAGACGGAACTCGCGCCTAGCCACGCCAAGTCGATTTCGAGCAACGCAGGCGTAGAGGCCCAGGGTTCGAGCCCCGTGCAGGGTGCTCCGAACTCGGCCGCGATGTCTAGGGTCCGGCAGAGTCAGGCCCACGTGGCTGCTATTGGCGAACTCCCAGGTGACAGTTGGGCTGGGCTTGGCAAGTACTGAGCACTCCAGTGAGGCCTGGCCGTCCAGCGCCACGAGACTGGGACTCGGCTCGATGATTGGGGCGACTGAGGGGTTGTTAAGGGGTCGGTCCATGGGGTTATCACAGGGTCATCATGGGGTCATCGTTGGTCAACATGCGTCATCATGGGGTCATCAAAATTAACAGACGTCACGGGGGATCATGATGCTACCTTACTTTAAATATAGAGGCTAGTCAATAAGATTATCATTAGGCGAAGTCATGGAAAGCTTGTTAGGGGTATAAAAAGGAATTCATCGTAACTCACATTCGACTGTCAGCCTGATGGAGTGCGCAACCTCTCCGCGGATATTTTCAGCCGAGCAGCGGTACAGCCCCGCGTCTTCCGGCTCCAACTCGGTCCTCCGGCTGCCGACAAAGATCAGACGGCTCTTTGTGGTGAAGCTAGGAGTGGGGCAGCGTGGGGTTGGGTTATAAGGAATCATTTAATCTGAGTCATCAAGAAGAATCCCCAATCCCCAATCCCCGAATCCCCAATCTTGAATCCCCAATCCCCAATCCCCGAATCCCCAATCCCCGAATCCCCAATCTTGAATCCCCAATCCCCAATCCCCGAATTCCCAATTCCCGAGCCCCCAAATCCCGAGTCCCCAATTCCCGAGTCCCCAATCCCCGAATCCCTAATCCCCGATCCCCGAATCCCCAATCCCCAATCCCCGAATCCGCAATCCTTGAATCCCCAATCCCCAATCCCCAATCCCCAATCCCCAATCCCCAATCCCCAATCCCCAATCCCCGAATCCCCAATCCCCAATCCACAATCCCCGAATTCCCAATTCCCGAATTCCCAATTCCCGAGTCCCCAAATCCCGAGTCCCCAATTCCCGAGTCCCCAATCCCCGAATCCCCAATCCCCGATCCCCGATCCCCGAATCCCCAATCCCCGAATCCCCAATCCTTGAATCCCCAATCCCCGAATCCCCAATCCCGAATCCCCAATCCCCGAATCCCCAATCCCCCGATCCCGAATCCCCAATCCCAATCCCGAATCCCCAATCCTTGAATCCCCAATCCCCGAATCCCCAATCCCCGAATCCCCAATCCCAATCCCCAATCCCCAATCCCCGAATCCCCAATCCCCAATCCTTGAATCTACAATCCCCGAATCTCCAATCCCCGAATCCCCAATCCCCGAATCCCCAATCCTTGAATCCACAATCCCCGAATCTCCAATCCCCAATCCGCGAATCCCCGAATCCCCAATCCCCGAGTCTCCAGTCCCCGAATCCCCAATCCCCAATCCCCAAATCCCCAACCCCCGAGTCTCCAGTCCCCGAATCCCCAATCCCCAATTCCCGAATCCCCAATCTCCGAATCCCCGAATCCCTAATCCCCGAATCCTCACGAGTCCCTATCGTCCGCCGTCTCCACCACGCTGAACCTCGCCCCAGAGCCGGCCAGTCCGACGGTCGCGCTGTCGCCGCCGCCGCCGCCCCCGCCGTCTTCGTCGATCCTCCGCCAGACGATCTTCGCTCTGGGCCGCGCCTGAAATTCGCAGACGAGCTCGAATTCGGCCTGGCCAGCCGGCGCCGTCACATTGGGCGCGCTGCCGTGGCGCCAAGCTGGCGCCGATTCCACGCTGACCCGCAGGGTGGCCGGCGCGGACTGGCCGACTCTGTTGCTGGCGCGGCAGCGATACCGGCCAGTGTCCGAGAGGCTGACGTTGACCAGCTGAAGGACGGGCCGATCCGATGGAATCGTCGAATCGAATCGAAAGTTCGAATCGTCGCTGTCTCCATCGTCGTTGCCTCCGGGAGAATCTCGCGCGGAGACTCTCGACCAGGCCAGGCGGGGCCGCGGGAAGCCCGGGCTGAGCCGGTTGGGCGAGCAGACGAGCGTCAGGTTGTCTCCAGCCAGGGCGCTGACTGCGGAAACGACGCTGCTGTCGACAGCGGCCGAAGCTTCGGGCATGCCGGGCGGGTACTCGACTGCCACCGCGGTCGCCGCGGATGCCGTTGCCAGGCTGTTACCTGCCTCGCACAGCCAGCGGCCGGCGTCGGAGCGAGTGGCCGAGGCCAGCTCAAGCAGCAGCGGCTGCGACGGCGGCGGCTCTGTGGAATTTCCCGACGGAGGCTTCGGCAGCTGCTGAGCCGCATCCTGACGGCGCCAGCGAATCCAGCTGGCTGGCGGATTGGCGCGCACACGGCAGCTGAGGCGGAGGGGCGCGAACTCGCGGACAACCACGGACGAAGGCACGGAAACCACTGGCGGGTGCTGCACCTCCAGCGTGAAGTTTGCCGCGGAGGCCGAGGAGTTCGTCATCGAGTTCGCCGCGCGGCACTCGTAGGTGCCGGCGTCTTCCAGGGACGCGGCGGGGACTCTGTGACTGACGCTGGAGTTCCCTGCGCCTGCGGTGGCGGGGAAAAGGCTGGTTTTATGGCGGTGTCTGCAGCCACACTTGTAAAACAATAAATAGAAGATATCGCCTACTAATGAATGAGTAGCAAGAAAGGAATGTAAAGCGAATCTCTGATTAATTAATATACCAAGCTAATACCGGCTCATGAACCGTGAGGACTCGTAGAAAAAAAGAACAGAGCAAACAGAGAAAAGAGGCATCCGAACAACAGAAAAAGCAAAAAACAGGCAATAGAAGCAACAAGTTGCGACAAGAAAATCAATAGCAAAGGCATAGAAATTTAAATAAAAATGCGAAATAACTAAATTATCCTACAACCGTAACTGACTACTTAAGTCAGATAGCTTCAGTAGCCAGTACCGCACTCACCTGACACGGCCGAGCCGTCCATCCACAGCGACACTTCGGCGGCCGGATTTGCATCCGCGGTGCAGTTCAACCAGACGGCGTCGCCCAGGCGGACGGAGGCCGCTTGCAGCCGCGACCATCGGACTCGCGGGGGGTCTGGGGGAATTAGTTTGTAGGGAATTAGTTTGTAGGGAATTAGTTTGTAGGGAATTAGTTTGTAGGGAATTAGTTTGTAGGGAATCAGTTTGTAGGGAACTAGTTTGTAGGGAATTAGTTTGTAGGGAATTAGTTTGTAGGGAATCAGTTTGTAGGGAACTAGTTTGTAGGGAATTAGTTTGTAGGGAATTAGTTTGTAGGGAATTAGTTTGTAGGGAATCAGTTTGTAGGGAACTAGTTTGTAGGGAATTAGTTTGTAGGGAACTAGTTTGTAGGGAACTAGTTTGTAGGGAATTAGTTTGTAGGGAATTAGTTTGTAGGGAATTAGTTTGTAGGGAATTAGTTTGTAGGGAACTAGTTTGTAGGGAACTAGTTTGTAGGGAACTAGTTTGTAGGGAACTAGTTTGTAGGGAACTAGTTTGTAGGGAATTAGTTTGTAGGTAATTAGTTCTTGGGGAATTAGTTCTTGAGGAATTAGCTTGTGGGGAATTAATTATTATATTTAATGATGACTGTCCGATGCAAACAATATCGAGTATAGAATAGAATCCCTCCCAACTCAACTGGAATCCAACCCCAGCTGCCCCACTCACACAGCACCCCGAGATGCAGGCTCTCGCTGCTGGAGTTTCCCATGGGGTGCAGCGCCCGGCAGCGGATCAGCGCCCGGTGGTCCGCGGCCCTGGCCACCATCAGCAGCTCGCTCCGCTGGGCGCCGAACTTTCTCTCCGGAGGTTGGCGGCGAATTTCAACGGACGAAGACTCTGACGAGTAATTGGCATCCGAGGTCAGGGGTTCGAACTCCGACTGGCCGAATCTTCGACGCAGCCAGATGAGTCGAGGCGGCGGGTTACCGCCGAGGCTGGTGCAGCTCAGCCGGACTCGCCGGCCTTCGGCTGTCGGGCCTGCCGGGCCCCACAATGTCGGCGATCCCGGCGGAGCTGCAGATTCAGATCATTTGGGATCAGTGGAATGAATGAAAATATAACCTGTGCACAACACAGAGAGGGTGAAGGGGCTGCATCAGGGGGTGCCCGCAGCCAACTCTTTGTGAATACAGATGACAAGCTGCTTTAGACTGTCCATTCACAGAGGAGCTGTTTGTTCACCAGGTAACAAATAGTTGGGGGATAAGGAATTGTCGCATCACGGATGAGGGCCGTCAATTTGACAGGTGAAATTGCGTCACCCCCAGGCTCAGTTTGCTCAGGTTTTTTTCTCGGCGCTCCCCCCCGCCGGGGGTAGCGACCGCTTTCTCTGCTCATGCCGTGGAGAGAAATTGAGCAGGGAGAGCTCAGGGAAAGCAGTTGAGGCCCGGCTGGAGTGGCGACTGAGTGGATTTTTGAGGAGGAAGCGACCTTCCAGCAAAGTCAAGTTGAAGAGGAGTTTTATCCCCTCACCCTATTATTTTACTGAGCGTCTGCTGGCTGGGACACTCAAGGCGCTCTGTGCCCGTCTCGAAGTCCCTGACGGAGTCTCATTTGGAGTCCCCCCTTTCCCCGCTGCCCCTCCTTGTTCTGCGATTTTTTTCCGCTCCGAAAAAAATTTTCTTGAGTAGCTTTTTGAGCCAAGCAGTAAAGAATGCTCAGCAACTATGAGGGATGGCAACTGGCGGAGGAAGACACCCCCCTTGGGGTTCTCCGGTAACGGCTGGCTATAGTGGGATGGCAGGCGTGATCTGCTGCTGTCTGCTAGCGAGACTGCCGCCGCGGCTGCTCAGTCTCTGGCGGAGGGAATTTTTTTGCTTTTTTCTAATTATCCAGCCTGTTACCTCAGTAACTCATTTCCGCCGTCTTGAATGTTTTACACTGTTGGGGGTGAGCCTGCTCACTCACAGATCCGCACTCTCTGAACCTAGAATTAGCACTAGACTGCATCTCACCCGCACTCTATGCCTCTCAGTCACATGCCCTACTCCACTGCACACTATGGTCTACCTCTCACCCTACTCCAATGCACACTATGGTCTACCTCTCACCCTACTCCACTGCACACTATGGTCTACCTCTCACCCTACTCCAATGCACACTATGGTCTACCTCTCACCCTACTCCACTGCACACTATGGTCTACCTCTCACCCTACTCACTGGCCACAGTTACGCTGGCGTTGCCCTTGGCCGAGTCCGTATTTCGAATTCCTTCGCACTCGTACGCCCCGTCGCTGGCTCTGCTGACGTTCCCGATGGTCAGGCTGCCGTTCGTGCTCAGCCGGACTGCACGGTCGGCAGGCGAGGCGCCCAGCTGGTTGCACCTGGCCGAATCCGAGTGGCAGATGCCCAGCCGGGTCCACGTGCGCCCCTCGTCGGGGGAGAAGCGCCAGAAAATGTAGGTCGCTGCCGGGAAGAAACTGCAGCTGATGGCCACAGGGTCTCCCGGCTGCACTGAGGCCTGGGACTGGCTGATGCTCAGGCTGAGCCCGCCGCTGCCGCTGGCCGCTTGAGCTGCTTGAGTTGGAGTTGAGGGTTTCATTTATATATTGCGCGCTTATGACAGTGTGCGCTTATGCTCAGTAAGAGCTTATGACAGTGTGCGCTTATGTTCAGTAGGCGCTTATGACAGTGTGCGCTTATGCTCAGTAAGCACTTATGACAGTGTGCGCTTATGTTCAATAAGGGCTTATGACAGTGTGCGCTTATGTTCAGTAAGCGCTTATGACAGTGTGCGCTTATGCTCAGTAAGCGCTTATGACAGTGTGCGCTTATGTTCAGTAAGCGCTTATGACAGTGTGCGCTTATGCTCAGTAAGCGCTTATGACAGTGTGCGCTTATGTTCAGTAAGCGCTTATGACAGTGTGTGCTTATGTTCAGTAGGCGCTTAAAAAAGCGCCCCCAGACTCGGCATTCAGAACTGAATCCCTATAGCAGTGACACTTGAGCTCAAGTCAAGCCTGTAGCCTTCAGATAAAGAGAATTTATTCAGGAAATACACATAATTTAATGGACTCAAATCGGACACAGAGAAGCCCTGGCAAAGAGATACATTCAAGGAAAGTTGGGCAGCAATTCAGCTGGGCTAAATTACAGGGCACAATGCTCTTCACTCAAGATTCTCTTTCGGGTTTCTAACAAATGCATTCCTTGCACCCAGGAATTTGAATTCCCGTCTGGCTTCACTTGTTCCCAGCCTGTTCCGCCTTCTCATTATCAAATAAGTGGCTTTGGGGGGCGCTGATGGAGCTCGAATGCCAGTGATAAGCTCGCGATTTCGGGTTTCTTGGAATTCACACGCACACAGCTGGCTCAGTCTGCTCTTAAATTGCGAGTCACAGTTGCTTGAATTTCTCCCTTGTGAAATCAGGGCTCTCCAGAACTTATTGCTACTAGGAGAAGACTGGCTGGAGGGAGTTCCTGCTGTGGCGTCTGCATGCCAGGATTCTTGTCACGCAACCTGCGCTGCCTCATCCCGCCAGCTCTCCCTTTGTCTCTGTGTCTCTACCTCTCTCTCTCCGTTTCTTTACCTTTTTATCTCTCTCTCTCTCTCTCTTTCTCTCTCTCTCTCTCTCTCTCTCTCTCTCTCTCTCTTTCTCTCTCTCTATTTCTCTCCTCTCTCTCTCTCTCTCTCTCTCTCTCTCTCTCTCTCTCTCTCTCTCTCTCTCTCTCTCTCTCTCTCTATTTCTCTCCTCTCTCTCTCTCTCTCTCTCTCTCTCCATTTCTCTACCCCCTTCTCTCTCTCTCTCTCTCTCTCTCTCTCTCTCCATTCTCCACCTCTCTCTCTCTCTCTCTCTCTCTCTCTCTCGCCAGACCTCATGCTCTCATTCTCAGTCTGTGTAGCGCAATTCTCTATTCACGCATTGTTTCAATAAATTTCAAGGCATTCATACTCACATAGTTTC